>PVLC010025931.1:0-23195 GCA_004027655.1 Graphiurus murinus | reverse complement strand
TTTTTTTTTTTTTTTTTTTTGCGGTACTGGGGATTGAACTCAGGGGCATTCTACCTCCGAGCTATACCCCCAGTCCTATTTTTTATTCTTTATTTTGAAACCGGGTCTCACTAAGTTGCGGAGTGCCTCACTAGGTAGCTGAGGCTGGCCGCGAACCCGGATCCTCCCGTCTCAGCCTCCCGAATGCTGGGATTACAAGCATGCGCCACCATGCCCGGCTTCCTCTCTACTTTTTTTTTTAATTCTTTTTTGTAAAATATAACTATCTTTAGTTCAGGGGAAAGGGCCTCCAAATGCAGTCTGTTATATTTCATAGCAACTCAAATCTCAGTATCTCTGCCACTAATTTGGAGAATATCATTTAGGTGTGTTTCATTTACTTACCCTGATTCCTATCTACTACTTATCTTACATCCTTAAAACTCACAATTCTTCCTCCAAGAGGAAAAGAACTGCTAATTACATAATAGCCTTGACCCTGTGCCTTGAAACAAGGCCTTTTCCACTATGGTTTGCACAACATAAAAACAAACCCTGGGAACCCTGCCACGTTCTCTGCAAATGCCCTGGACCTTCAAGCCTCATCCCCACCTTTATTTCTCCCTGCTCGCTCCCACCCTTGGTTTTTCTAGTTGACCTTTTCCTTGACCTCCCATTGGCAGGCGGGTTTTTTCTTACCTCCCTTGAGGATTGCGTGGCACGGAAGGTTTTGCTAATTGTTCACTCCTCTCCTCTCTCTGGACATGGCCAGCTCTTGTCCTTTGATTTCTGTCACCTACCCACCCTGTCAAGCCACAGCCTGCCCACATCCAGGCCTTGGCAGCTCTCACACAGAGGAACACAAGAACCTAAAAGATGGTTGGTGCACCGACACCAAAAGGACCAAGATGGCTGCACACAATGGTGTGGGATTTAGCGGGCAGGTAGGCTTCTAGCCAAAGAAGTCCCGACAAGTCCTAGAGGGAAGCCCAGGGAAGAACTGACCTCTGGTTGGTGGGATACAGCTCCACGGTGATCACATCCAGAGCGTTCCAGGCTGCGATGCTGGTCCCACAGAACAGGCACTGCCAGCCAATCATCGCCGACTCGCTGTTGCCAAAGAACAGGAAGAAGCAGCAGACGGCTGAGATGAGCATGGAGCCACCTGCAGAGGGAGGTCAAGGGCAGAGAGAAACATGAGGTCAGCACATGAACGAGTCGGCCTGCCCTGTCTCCGGTCCTCACAGGCACACCTGAGGGAACAGGTTGCCTGAGCATTGGGTTCCTCCTCCATGAGGTGAGAGACAGCCTGGATCAACACATGGCATCTGGCCATGAGGTCAGAGCCCTCCGCATGGGTCAGATCATCAGAGTTCACCTTCAGGAAGAATTGTGTTTGGGGTTTATCATGGGGTGTTTTGTTCGTTTATTGGGTTTTAGGGATTGAACTCAGGAGCATTCTACCTCCAAGCAGCATCCCTAGGCCTTTTTATTTTGGAACAAAGTCTCACTAAGTTGCTGAGGGTCTCCCTAAGTTTGCTGAGGCTAGCCTCCTGTCTCAGCCTCCCAAGTACTGGGATTACAGGTGTGCATCTAAGAAGGACTTTGAAATTGCCACTCTATGGCACTGTCCAGCCCAAAAGACGGAACAGGGCTGGTGGGGGAATTTATTGAGAATCTATCATGTGCCAGACATTGTTCTAGATGCTTAAGAGACACAATTATCAGTGTGGGTGGGGGTGGGGGATTTCTGGATTTGTAATTAGTATGTCAAAGAGATACCTGTATCCACATGAGTATTGCAGCATTCTTCTCAATAGAAAAGACAATTTATCAATCTAAATACCCATGAACATGTGAGTGGATAAAGGAAACGGGGAAAATCCACAATTAAGTATTATTCAGCCATTTAAAGAGGAATGAACACTAATCTGAACCTGAGAAGGAGGAAGGGCAAGGGAGTGGGGCGGGAATTGGGGAAGGTTTAAATGAGAAATGTGAACATGTATGCCTTTATCGGTTTGTACCTAACAAAGATGTATGATTACAATGCACCGATTAAGAAAACAAAATTTAAAAAAAGAGGAATGAAATCCTGTCATTTGCAGCAAAATGAATGGAACTGAAAGACATTATGATAAGTGAAATAAGCCAGTCACAGAAAGACAAAACTGTATGATCTCACTGATATGTGGAATCTAAAAGAGGGGAAGACAGAAGTAGAAAGTAGAAGAGTGGTTGCCAGAGACAAGGGGAGTAGAGATGGACTGGGAAGATGTTGGTCAAAGGGTACAAAGACTCAGCCAGGAAGAATAAATTTTTGAGATCTATTGCACAGTATAGAAATCATAATTAATACTCATGTGTTGTATACTTCAGAATTCCTAAAAATAAGTTTCAAATGTCTCCCCACAAAAAGGAAAAACAGTAAGTATGTGAAGTGATGGGTACTTTGATTTTCTCAATTTAATCACTCCACATCATATGGATATAGCATAACATTACTTTGCACCCTGTAAGTATATACAATTTATAATTTTCAATTAAAAATATTTTTTAATTTTAAAGAGATGTTAAAAATAAATTTAAGTTAAAAAAAATTCCCACAGAGCTCACATTCTAGTGAGAACATGTCTGTAGTGGACTTCGGAAAGGAAATTTCAAGAACAGCTTTGCCGCTACTTACCCAGTATCTCTACCCCAGCATCTCTCTGCTCTCTCAGCCCTAGGAAACTGACTAACAGATGTCTTTATCACTTTGGAGGAGACAGTGGTTGTAGTATTTCCTCTAACTCCCATTCTGGCCATGCCAGCATCCCTTTCTTGGCCATGGCGGCATCCCTCCAGGATCACAGATTTCTCCAGGTGTCTCCTCCTCCGTGGTTCCAGCCTGCACAGAGCTCTGTTCAAGCCATTTCACCCCTGTCCCTGCTGTCTCACAGTCGGCCAATGCTTCCTGCTTTTGCCCCTATCTGGCTGCCCGATTTGCCCACTCAATGCCTCTGAAGCCACCCCACCAAAATGGTCTTCCCTGGAGCCAACAGAGGTGAAGTCTTTCCCTGCCAAGACTCTAGCTGTCTGGACTGATGATAAGAGGTCCCCTCAAAAGAAGACTGTGTCAAATCCTGTCCAAGCCCAGCAAGTCCACCCAGAAGAGCTTGGGAAGTCTGGGAGGGCACAGGGCATGACAGAATAGGTTACAGAACAGAAATAGAGCTGGAAACAAGGTAGGGCTTGGGTTAGAAAGAACATAAGAAAGCAGATACCAAACAATCTGCGGGGTTGGAGGGGGCAGCATAATTTCCCACCAGGCATCAGGGCCATGGGGCAAGAGGTGCCCTGCTTGCCAAGAACCTAGAGGATGGTCTGGCCTCCACAAGAAATGCCTCCTTGGGAATCTCGGCCTAGAGTCACTTTCAAAGCTGTGGCTGCAAGACCAGTTCCACAGCTTGCTGATAAGCCAGGAGCACCTTCCGTTTAGGTTCTGCTGACTCTCGGAAGGGGTAGGGCTGTGAGCAGATGGCTGGGATCTCTTCCCCAAAAGCTAGGAGAGAAGTAGAAGGGGAGGAGACTGGCATCTGTGGACCACAATTGTCCTAAGAACAGCGCCCCTATACGGGTGCATCCCTCCAAGAGACCAGCACTGGGCTTGACTGACAATAAACACTGATGAATGATTGTTGAATACAAAATATTATCATCAAGTAAATCAAACTGTGATCAGGGAGGCCTTCCCTGACCTTCAGCTGTGCTAGTTGTTCTTGCTCTGGCCCTGTGGCCCAATGTCCTTCCACCCCCATAATTTGTATTCCCTTCATAATTAAGAGGTGTGATCCAGGCAGAGTGCATCACTCCTATAATCCCAGTACTTGGGAGGCTGAGTCAGGAGAATCGCAGATTAAAGGACAGCCTCGACAACTCAGCGAGGCCCCTAGCAACTTAGCGAGGCCTCGTTTCAAAATAAAAAATAAAGTAGGGCTGGGGGTGTAGCTCAGAGGTAGAATATCCCTGGGGTCAATCCCCAGTACCACAAAAAAAAAAAAAAAAAAAAAAGGTTTGAGTTCAAATTCTGCCTTCACCACTTATGACCTATATGACCTTGAATGGGTGACTTAAACTCGGAGTTGACTCACTTTCCCCACCTGCAAAATGAGGATAAAAACAGGCCCTACCTCGACAGCTTATGGTAAGGGCTCAGTGTGTCAGTATTTCGAAAACACACAGAACACAGCTTGGCCTATACTACGTGTTTCATTGTGCTAGTTAAATGGAATTTCTGGCTTCCGTCTGTCTCTCCCGATCTATCATTAGCTCTTTAGGAATGGGGATATCAACGGGCTCAATTGCTACTGTTTCCCACTGCTTCCTGCACAGCCCGGCAGAGAAGAACTGAATAAATACAAGTTTATTGAGTGAATAAATGAGTAACAGCCTCATTAAGAAAACGTCTACTCTGCTGTTCAAAGGAAACAACTCCTACCCAGCCACGAGCCCAGCAGAGCAAGCAGGATAAAGCTGTTCCAGCAGAGTCAGTGGCAGGCTGGTCTGAGGACCACGGACAATGCCATTGCAAAGCTACTTGTCACCTCCCACCGTGACAATGTGGAATGGGTATTTACTAAGCACCCAGTATTCACTGTGCACTGAGAATGTGGCAGCTGACCCACTGGGTGCCGGGCCTTTTCCTAAAGACAGAGAGGAACAGACAGAGAGGCACTGTCTGAGCTCACAATGAGCTTGCAGTGCAGCTCAGAAACAAGCCAGATGCTCAGAACAGAGTAGCACCTAAAAAATGACTAAATAGCCAGTCTAGATCTCTAATTTGGGGAGCATGCTTTTATTTAGCATGATAGAAATCAAGTGTGTTCTGGGGTGCAGTCACAACGACAAGAAGGGCCCCAATGGCAAGGAGAGGGCATTGGGTTATTGCTACGCTGCCCTGTCCCCTGCACTACGTGAGCACGTGTGGCAGGTCATACACCAGCCCCCTTCTCAGCTCTGCAAACCCCACTTTCCCCAGAACTTCCTCAGCTACCGAGAGACCTGGCCATTAGGATACAGGTAAGACTCTGGACTTGAAAGGCCAGTGAAAAGGTAACTGACATCTGATCTCCTTACCTCATGTAAGCACATAAAAATATTATTCTAATAATTCAGAAACATATGTCCAGAGAAGTAAAAGAACTTGCGCAAACTCAGGAAGGTAATTTTGATGGCCACCGGGCTCTAACAAAATGCTGTCCTGTAGTGCCCTCTGCTGAGAGCCTGGCGCTTCAGTTTAGGGAGGAAAGAGGCTGTCTTCCCTGGCTCTGGTCAGCTCAGAGGCATTACTAAGCGCCAACTCTTATGGCTGCGCTGGGCAGGGCAGTTACAGAGATTAGTCTCTTCCCTCTTCCCATCTCTTCCCTCGTGGGACTTCAGAACTAACCAGGGCCCTGCCTCCAGCCGAGATAGCTCAGTCTGCCACATCTATAAGATGAAGACTCTCCACCCTCCCCCACCAGATTAAAAACCTGAAATCACAGCCATTTCTTGTGCTGGCCATTGTGAATGTCCATGCTACTATTTATAATAATAATATTCAATATAAGTCAAATGCCAGGAAAAGATTTCCTTCCCATGAAGGCCTGGTCAATTTTCTCTTTTCCTACAAAATGACTCCGTGATTTATTTTGTTTCACTTTGGAGTTTGCTAGTAGAAAGCTGGGTATTAATTTTCCTGATCAACTGCATCCCTAGGGTAGGTCCTTAATGGCATTTTTATTAATGTGTCTCCTGCCTCCCAGCCTCTGGGATCCATTGTAATATACATTTTCCTCGGCCCTCCATGTGTACAATTTGTTTCTTATTTACTGTGCATGCCATTATGTTTCTGGAATAAATGCCTGCAAATCCCGGTGGATGGAAGCAAGGCATATATGAATATAGCTACCATTTTTGAGAACCCATAATGTGTCAAAGTGTTACAAGATGCTTGGGGTAAATTACGTTCAATCCTCATAAAATCCTACCAGGTATCTATGGGTATCCTCGTCAATAAGGAAACTGAACCCTAAAGAAGTAAAGGAATACATTCAAATCAAACAGCCATTCAGTGATAGGGTTGCAACTTGGGTCTGTCCAAATCCAAAGCCCAACGTATCATTGCATGTGTGTGTGTGTGTGTGTGTGTGTGTGTGTGTGTGTGTGCACGCGCGCGCGCAACTAGGGATCGAACCGGGAGGCATCCTACCTCCAAGGTATACTCCCAGCCCTTTTTATTTTTTGTTTTGAAACAAGAGTGTCCCGAGGTTGCTGAGAGTCTACCTTGCTGAGACTGTCCTCAAACCTGTGACCCTCCCATCTCTGCCTCCCGAGTACTAAGATAACAGGCGTGTGCCACCATGCGTGGCTCCAAGGTGTCATTACTATTAAACACCAAAAGCAGTATGACCTCTCTTAAACCATCAAGCTATCGTTTCAGAACATTTACCCTCCTTTTCATAACGCTCTTCTGAGGCAGGTCAATGGGTGTGTCTGACATCCAGTGGACTGCTCATAGAATGAGTGAGCACCACGGAATCACTCGGTCTGAAAATGACAAGTCCTTGCCCTACACCGGAGCTCTCAGCCTCGTTCCATGGAGCCCTGGACTTCTACAGCTGGTGCTTTCTCAGCTCAAACACCGCAGATTCAGTCTTACCTGTTCCGTTTCCCGTGCAAGATTTCCACGTGAAAAAGAAATAGTCCACTGCTCTAGCACACTTGAGAGCCACGGCCCCCGCCTCTGGGAGTCCAGATGTGACCTCACCAACAACTCACCGATCATTTTGAGCCTTCCGACCCTATCCATGAGCAAGGCAGAAATGATGTTCCCGGGCAAGACGGACAGGCTGCCAAGGAAGCTGACGAGGTAAATCAGAAAGTCGTTGTCTTCCTCAAAGTCCATGTGACAGCCCTCCTTCTGCTCCAGGAAGGTGGAGTTGATAAAACGACAGTTGATGAACTTATGCTTGTAGAGGTCTGGAGAGAGAAAGAAACTTCTTACACTTCCCTGAGCCTCTACTTATAGAACTAGAGGTGTACACCCGATTCTCTCCATTGCTTCTCCTAGTTTCAACATTGACCACAAGTGCTTGCAAAATCCCCAGTGTTAAGAGCATGCAAATGCATAGTTTGGGGGACATGGCTCAGTGATTGAGCGCTTGTCTAGCATGAGTGAGGCTCTGGTATACCATTCCCAATACACTCCGAAAATAAAATAGAGTATGCAAATGAAGAGGCACCATTAAGACATGAAAGAATAAAAGGACATGCCTGTTTTGGGTAATGAATAGTAAATTTCTGGAATTCATTATTATTGTTTGGTTTTTTTGTTTTGTTTTGTTTTGTTTTTTGCGGTACTAGGGATTGAACTCAGGGGCATTCTACTTCCGAGCTACACCCCCAGCCCTATTTTTTATTCTTTATTTGGAAACCGGGTCTCACTAAGTTGCAGAGTGCCTCACTAGGTAGCTGAGGCTGGCCGAGAACCAGATCCTCCAGTCTCAGCCTCCCAAATGCTGGGATTACAAGCGTGTGCCACCACGCCTGGCTCATTATTATTGTTTTAAGTTCAAACCAAAAGAAAATGCAAAAAGATAAATCCCCTAATGATTTGATAAATGCAAAAAGATAAATCCCCTAATGATTTGAAAATGCAAAAAGATAAATCCCCTAATGATAATGGGGGCAATTTGGGGAGCAGATAGTGAACTTTTTGAGGCTGCTAGCATGGAGGAAACATAGGTTCCTACATCACTATCCCTTGGCAACAGTGCCAGAGAGAAAGGGTCCACCCGGACTTAATGCAAGTGGTTCAGTGAAAAGATGACAGACACAAACCAAACAACAGAGAAATTGATCCAACCCCACCACCACCACCACCTCACTAACTTCAGCCTTGAACAAGTCACTTAAGTCTCAACTTCCCTGGCTATAAGGTGGGGGTAACAACAGTGCATTTCTCAACTGAGGCGATGTGGGTAAGGCCCTGGAGAAGCTCCGTTAGTCATACCCCACTCCACTTGGGGTGTTAGTAATCTAGGATGAGAGTAATAGACACAACAAGGAGTGGTGGAGTCGTGGAACTTAGTTATTTTTTTTTTAATCATGGAAATCTGAAAGAGTCTGATTCTAAAATATTCTTAGTATCTCTGTGCAAAAAAAAAATTTTTAATATTTTTATTGGTTCATTGTAGTTGTAAATCAGAGTGAGGTGTGAGGTGGTTCAAAGTCACATAAACAGACATGCACACGGGTCTCGATGTGTTACTCTGCAAGTCCCTCCCCGCCCCCGCCCCACCACCCAGTCTCTCCATACGTAAAAGTGAGATACCTCCTCACTTATGGGCAGGGCATAACTTGGACCATCCATCCTTTCTCCTTCATCCTTCCATCCATCCTTTCTTCTCTCCACCTTGCTCCCCCCATCCCCTCCCACTATTTTACTTCAATCATCTGAAGTCCCTTTTGTTTCCCTTTTTTCAAGCTCCTACATAGGAAAGAAAACATTTGACTCTTGATTTTCTGTGACTGACTGATCTCACTTAGCATAATCTTCTCTAGTTCCATGCATTTTCCCTGAAAATGGCATGATTTTGCTCCTCTTTATTGCTGAGTGAAATGCCATTGTGTATATATATGCCACATTTTCATTATCCATTCATCTGTTGACGGGAACCTAGGTTGATTCCATAATTCGGCAAAAATTTTGGACAGAAGCAATTTTCTTTTCATTTATTATCATGAAAACGTGAGTTTGGGATTGTTCAAGCTTCAAATTATGCAAGATCATTAAGAATGCATTCCATGCATAAAATGCAAATCTCCCCCTCCCCTGGCTGGTTTCTATTAATGTCATACTTCGTTCCTACCAAAGGCCCTTAGCATCCGTCTCCTGGAGAAGAGAACACTGTTTGGAACTTTGGTTTCTATTTTATATGTGTTAAAAACTGAGACAACGATAAGCTAAATGCCTAGGTGAAGGCTGTGTACCTAATTTGTGCCATCTCTAGTATTGGAACCCATTTCTCCTCCCTAAAGCAGGGCACTGGTATCTACAAATGCTTGCTTTCTCCTGAAGCTTATGAGTCGGTGTTGTGGTTCTCAAATGGCCCTGACCCGCCGCCCTTTTTACATTCTACCCTCTCTTTGCATGTCCTCACCTGTGTTATAAAAGACAGTCGATTCAATGGTGCAATTTTTGAAATAGGTATCAGTCGACGTAACATCTTCGAAATAGCACTCATCAAAGAACGTGTCCTCAAAGAGTACATGTTTAAAGTACATCTTCGTGAACCTGGGGGAAGACGTTAGCCTCTGAGTGATTCAACCAAGGAAAATAAGGAGACTTGAGACCAGCATGGGAAACACAAAAGGCAAAAACAAGAACTGCATCTACAAAAAGTGCTGGAACCTTACTTCAATCCAGATTACTTCTCCATTTCTTAGCTCTTTGTTTATTAGTGAGAAAGGGCTTCAGAACTGTAGAAGTCAGTGTCGAGTTAAGGTAGAGATGGGTGGTCCTCAGCTGCAGGCCCATGGACCTCCCCATCAGAATCACAGAAATGTGAAATCATATGACTTGAAAATATGGATATCATCTCACTCTCTCATGAGCTTTAGAAACATGTAGATCCTAGGCTGGGAGGTCTGGAAGCAATCCATTTGTGAAGACCTGAGAATCTTCATTTTTAAAATTACCCAACCAACCGTGCAAGGCAGTTTCATTCACCACCCTGTCAAAAGAATTTAATGCAGCCTCTTTGAGGAGCAATTTTGCAATATTTAAAATGCACATTCCCTTTGACCTGGGAATACCAGCTCTAAGAATTAGCCCTACATGTATTGGCTCATGTATTCAAAGAGATACATTGACTGATCATCATCACAATATTGCTTCTAGCAGCGATGGATTACTGTATACATAAATACACATATATACATGTATACATACAAAATAGGTAGATAGGCACCATAGAACGGAATACCATGCAGCCATAATAATAAATGAGGCAGATCTACACGTGTTAATATGGAACAATCTTTTTTTTTTTTTTTTTTTTTTTTTTTTGCGGTACTGGGGATTGAACTCAGGGGCATTCTACCTCCGAGCTATACTCCCAGCCCTATTTTTTATTCTTTATTTTGAAACCGAGTCTCACTAAGTTGCGGAGTGCCTCACTAGGTAGCTGAGGCTGGCCACGAACTGGGATCCTCCGGTCTCAGCCTCCCGAATGCTGGGATTACAAGCATGCGCTACCACGCCCAGCTGGAACAATCTTTAAGACATATTGTTAAGTGAAAAAAAATCAAGATGCAATATAGAGTTTATAGCATGTGACCATTTACATAAAAAAGGGTATGGTACAGAAGCTTCCAAATATATCTGGAGAGTTACACAAGAAATTGGCAGAAGTACACCAGGGAGGTGTAATGGGGAAAGAATGAGATAAGCTTAATTTCCACTTTACACCCAGTGTAAGATTGTTTTTTCACTTAAAAACTCAGTTAATAAGGGAATAGGGCACCAAGAGGATTATGAGGTGCAGCCATATCTAGGAACCACATGCACCACTCCAACTCCTGTGTTAACTTAATAAGAAAGATCAATATTACCCTTAAAATCTATCTCACATACATTAACATCACCTTCTGTTGCTTGGTCAACCTTTTGGGCTGGAGACCTTTGGCTATGTCTTCACTTGTGAATATTGACACCCTATTCATTCATTCGTCTGTTCATTATTTATATGTTCATTAAAAAATTTATCTCGCATACATTAACATCACTCTCTGTTGCTTGGTCACCCTTTTAGGGTAGAGACCTTTAGATAGATATGTCTTCATTTGTGCATATTTGCGATCTATTCATTCATTCATTCATCTGCTCATCATTTATATGTTCATTAAAATCTATCTCACATACATGAACATCACCTTCTGCTGCTTGGTCAACCTTTCAGGGTGGAGATCTTTGGATATGCCTTCATTTGTGCGTATTTGCAATCTACTCATTCATTTGTCTACTCATTCATATATATGCTCAATCTTCAGCAAACGCATGCTGAGTATAGCGTGAGCATAGAATGCAAAGACACAGCCCCTGCCCTTCCATCTAACTGAAAAAAATGGACAAGTAGAGAGACAACTACATACAGCGGAGTCACAGGGAGGGGGGGGGGGGAGCACAGGGATCTGAGGGACATTGCTCCTTTTCAGGGTCCTGAGATAATGCACCTCCTGATCACGTAGGATGGTCAGGTCCCTTCATGCTACACTGTGATCTGCTCAGAGCTTTAACATAGAGACAGCTAAAATGACTTTTTGCAAAAAGACCTCCCTCCCAATAAGAAAGCCAAGTCCTAGTCAAGCAGTGATCCCCAGACCACCAGAGTAGACTAGGGGGTTGCTACTCAAGACAAGGTTTCCTACATTCCAACCTGACCTCTTGAACCATAATCACAGAGGCAGAGACAGGCTGTTATAGTGTTTGAAAGTCATGGGTCTAGAAAACCAAATTATTTGGAATAATTCTTCTTAGGGCCAAGTTTACTACAGACTTTTAAATGGGGACCTCCAAAAGCTGCCATGAACTCTTGGGGTTTCCATAGAAAAACTTATTGGTGAGCTTTTTGTTTCAGAAAGATGTCATGATTTCAAAATTTGCATGCCGGAATGTTTACTTGGGACAGCTATTCCTGGAGACTGTCTCTGGCCTTTGCCTTTCTTAATATATCCTTCTCTTTAATATAATAATAGGCTGGTGATGTATCCTCCAGTGATATTTTAATATGCTTCCAAGGGTGGGTGAGAAAGCAGAGCCATAAATCATAAATGAGTCTGACGCAGGCAGATCTTAAAATGTATCTCCAAGTTATAAAAAGCCAAAGTTATAAGGGAAGAGATAAAAGGAGAAAGGACCAACACATATTTTATGAGTCTTTATATAAATCATCTCCTCTAATCTCTAACTTATACACTGAACTGGTCCAAGATTCTTCATTCAGAAGAGTTCAGAGGCTAAAAGAAAAGCTAGCAAAAGTATAAGTATCTTGTGGAACTTTTCCTTTAAGAACACAGAGGTCAGTAGTGATCCAGGGTCTATGACAGAAGTATTATTGTAAATACTTCATTTTAGTTACCCTTAGGCCCAATGCATGGTCCACCAAGTGACCTAAACTGTGCCAAAGTCTCATTTATCTAGTCATCATGTTTCGGGCTTGATGGTATCACCCTCAAGAAACTCAGTCTAATTTAAGAAATAATGAAGAAAACTGACAAGTCAGGCATAATGGTACACACCTGTAATCTCAGTACTTGGGAGGCTGAGACAGGAAGATCACAGGGTCAGTTCAAAGTCAGCCTCAGCAACTTAGACCCTCAGCAACTTAGCAAGACCCTGTTTCAAATTTTTAAAAAAATAAAGTATGGCTGGGAGTGTAGCTTAGAGACAGAAGGCCCCTGGGTTCAATCCCTAGTACCCCAAGAAAAAAAAAAAGGAGGAGGAAGAGGCAGAGGAGGAGGAGGAGGAGGAAGGAAAGAGGAGGGAAAGGAGAGGAAGAGCAAAAAGAAGTTAGATTCTCCACAGGGAGGCATCAAGCCTTTCCCCAGCACTGACAGCACTCTCTGGGAAATGAAGTGGCCATCTTTCAGGTCTGAGCCACCAAGAGAGCTCAGACAAGTTGGCTTTCCTCCTGAGGCCAGCACTTAAACATCTCTAAAGTAGGGACATGAAAGAGATGCTTTTCCAGCCCCTGCAACTTATGGAGATCCCATTTGAAAATAAAAAATAAAATAGAACTGGGGAGCCCTAAGTTCAGTCTCCAGTACCACACACACACAATATATATATATACATCCAATCCAACTTCTTATGAGAACATATGCAAGTGAAAAGCTCCTTCTATTCAGCAATTCCACTTCTAGGTATATAAGCTAAAGAAATTCTTTCATAGGAACATGTCTTGTAGCATTATTTGTAGTAGCAAAAAATATGTGAGCTATTTAAATGTGTGTAAAAAGGAAAACAGGCAAATACGTTATAGAATACGCATGTAACAAAATTTAGATTTAATGAAATGAGTTATGCAGCTGTGCTAACCTCACTTGATATAAAAACTCCTCACCTTATGCAAAAAAACATGTTGCAGAATTTATAGTATATTAATTAATACACATTTTTAACAGTACAATGTATATCTAAAATTTGAAAAATGCAAGACTACTGTGCAGTGTTTACAGATATATAAATATATGAGAAAAGTACAAAAGCCACACATAAATGTGCAGCACCAATTTACACAGTGGTGACCATTTCCTCTGGAAAGGAAGAGGAATATTATAGAGAATGTCCACCCAAGGGGCGAGGGATGTCACTCAGAGGTAGGACACGTGCTTAGCAGGTATAAGGCTCTGGGTCTGACTCCTAATCCCCAAAACAAATAAACTTAACACTAACAAAAAGAAAGAGGAAAAAAGGAAGGAAGGGAGGGAGGGAGGGAGGGAGGAAGAAAAGGAATAGAGAGGAAGGGAGGAACGTTAGCTTGGTGAGTTTAATATACTTTAAAATCTAAAGTAAATGTGCCATAGTTTATGATTTTATAAAGCCAGGTGTTCTGAACAGGGTTGTTTGTATTGTTCTCTGGTCTCTGCAAATTGGAAATATTTCACAATAAAAAAGCGAAGAAAAGAAGCAAAGCAAGTTATTTGCAGATGATAGAATTCTATAATGTTGTAAGAGGAAAACTGTTAGAAGGAATAAAAGAGCTCCATTAGATACAAAATAAGCCCATCCAAAAAATCAATAGGATTCCTATTTATTTGCAATAACATGCAAATGGTTGATGGGGGAAACAATCCCATTTTCAGTGCCCAAAGTATTAACTATCCAAGAAGACTCTCAATAAGAGCTATGCATTCATTAAGCTATGCATTCCACTGAGAAATGTTACTAGCTCTGAAACGTGATATGCACTTTATATCAGTATTATCCCTTTCAGATGTGGAATCCAAAGCTTGGACAGTTTGGAGATCTGCCTGGCTACTGATCAACCGAGGATGGAACTCAGCTCTGGCTGTTTTCCCAGATCTGGAAGCCAGAGGTGCATTCGTCCATTGACCATCAGCGGCATTTTCCAGGAACTTTACTGTACTGTACAGTCCCAGCCAGATGTGGTGGCACATGCCCGTAATCCCAGTACTTAGGAGGCTGAGACAAGAGGATCACAGGTTTGAGGACAGCCTCAGCAACTAAGCAAGACCCTCAGCAACTGAGCAAGACCCTGTTTCAAAAAAAAAAATTAGAAAGGGCTGGGGTGTTGCTCAGAGGTAGAATGCACCTGGGTTCAATCCCTAGTGCCACATACAAAAAAGAAAAGAAATTATCCCAATGTAGTTGGGGAAAAAAATCTTACTTATGCCCCACTAGAAGGAGCCTTAAGAGTGCAGGTAACATTTCAGTGTGGTGTGTGAACTGGCCTTTTCTTTCGCATGCATGCATTGCTTCCTTTCTCCCTGTGCTCCCCTTGCTAACTACTCCACTAGGAACCCTACTTTAGAGCTAAATCTTGTGAATTTCATTTTCATTCTGAACCACTCATCCTGACCTTTAACAAGAACTCGGGAATGCTTTCCTCTCCTTCACTGGAAAATTACCTGTGTGGAGGGTTAGACATTCTCACCTGAGGCTCAACTCTGAGCTCCCAGAACACAGTTCAACTTCCCTTTCAACTGTGAGGAAGCACCGGGATGCAGACTTTACTTCTGGGGTCATGACCCAGCACAGATGGAAGCCATCCTAATCCTCATAGAAGTCAGCCTGCCAGAGATTTCTTTCCAGAAGGAGAGGGTTAGTTAACTAATTAGTGAATACATACTCTGGGATGAAAACCACCCTGTTTAAAGTTGATAATAAAGGAAATCTGGCTCAACATATTGTCTCAGGATATAAAACATGAACTTACACTTTTGTCTTTACTACATTTTCCCAAACCTCTTAAATTCTAACGTAAAGAACTTGTGAACTTAGGGCGACCAGGTCCCAAAGGATGCTCCAGGAGGCAGCAGACAATGCTAAGGGAGAAGACCAAAACTAGTCTGTGCACTTTTTTTGTTTCTTCTTGAGGCCAAAGAGACGAGGTTTAGGTTTCAGTAGGATTTCCTTTGTTGACAGATCCATTCAAGACATTTGAAGCCCTGTGTACACAAAAGCCCTCTCCTCCTATGTGTGACAGTCAATAAAGTAAATATTTGTCATCTAAGCCTTAAAGCAACCAAGTGTGGTGCAGTGTCAAAGGGGGCCTGCTATCAAAGGGGAGAAACATACTGTAGTAGGAAGCCGGAGAATCAGTTGTTATCTTGTATAACTCCTCGGACTTGGGGTTTTCAAAGGTGAAGTGCGGTCTGCATTGTGACCAGCAGATGGCAGCAGGGCTCAAGAAAAGAAGCAAAGTTGGCTTCTTTCAAGGATTCCTGATCAGTCCACGGAGAAAAATACTTTTTTTATTCAATTTGTTTTCTGGGAGGTAAGGGGAAGAATTATGAGCTCCAAAAAAAGCACATTTGTGACGGAAGTTACAATGAACTCATTACAACTTTGAAGGAATTTCTATGTCAGTAATCACACAAAAACATCTACAAGCGTTTGGAACATAGAATCACAGTACAGCATCTATGTTCACATCTCCGGGGCATGCCTTTGCATTCCCAAACCCTAGGCAGGAGCTCAATGGCCCAGGAGTCCTGGGCCCCTGAGGTGAAACCACCACGCTCACCATGCCTGGCTTCCTCCTCACTCCTACCAGCAGTTTACTAAAAGCATGGAGAAATGGAGAAAACTTAAAAAGACAAATCAGACAAAAAGTCCCCGCTTTCTGCATAGCTATGTCTTAGAGCTCTACAACTCAAAAAAAATAAACAAATAAAGCCAGGCATGGTGGCGCATGCTTGTAATCCCAGCACTTGGGAGGCTGAGACAGGAGGATTGCAGGTTCACTGCCAGCCTCAGCTACTTAGTGAGGCCCTTTGCCCAAATTGTTTCAAAATAAAGAATTTTTTAAAAATAGGGGTAGGGGTGTAGCTCGGAGGTAGAATGCCTCTGGGTTCAATCCCCCAGTTCAGCAAAAATGAATGAATGAATGAATGAATGAATCCCACCTAGCAAGGATCCTGGCATCACGGTTAACAGCGCTCAGAGGGTGAGACATCTCGGGGAAGCACCGGAGCTGCCAGCCCTGAAAGGGTCACTCTTGCAGATCAAGGTCACTCCAAGGAACCTATGTCGAGGATGTGTGAATGCCTGGGCACGTGGATGTGCAGATGTTTGTCACTAAGCTTCATCATTTTTTTTTTAATCTGAAAATTTGAGTCCCATGACAGTTGGTCCTAATTCTTCCTCTCCAACAATCACATATTTGTAGGAATAATATTCCCCCTTTGATTTTGTACTTTCTCACCTCACACAACAAGCCTTCGCTGGGGTCTATAAGAGCAGTGTGGATTAGGCTGGAGGCGGGATCTCCTAGACTTCACTGGCCACACATCCCTGTCCCAAAGCCGGCAGCAGTCACTCCAGGCAGGGACTTTCCTGAGGCACCAGACATGTGGGTGGTGCGGGGGTTGGGGGAGGTTCAATGCTCACTCAAGATGAGACGTTGCACTGTTAATTTTGTATAGTGCTGGTAAATACGAGGCCATTTATGTCACTGATATGGAGTTATCTGGGCCGTGATATTTCTGGTGTCTCTGCATAGCACAGGGTGTGCGCTCTCTGATTCACACCTCGACAAGCTTGCCAAGTACAACTCAAGAATGGAAATAGCAGAAGGGCCCATCCCCGGCTGAGTGAATAACATGGTGGAGGGTAAACTTATCTAATGTCCTGCCCTGACCCTTTGTGTGGAGTTCACGGGAGAGCTTCCAGGAGGCGTTCTCCAAGCCCAGCAGGTGGCCCTGTCCACCTCAGCTGTTCAGGACTAGAAAGAAGATATAATGGATTGAGGAAATAGCCCCACCGAGACGTCGCAGGACTTTCCTAACATACTCTGGCATTTTTCCCCTGAAGAACATCACTTCTGGCTGACCACAGAACACACAAATCAACCCAACGAGATAATATTAGGTGAAAAAAAAAAATTAGTGCCATCCTAGCCCTGGCATGAAGAAGCTTCCAGAATCATAGGAAAAGCTCAACAGCCAGGTCACAGATTGCTTCAGGAATCTGAGCAGTAATTTCTGGAGTCACTGCATAGCCCAGCCACTCACAGAGTTACCATACACAGCCTGATGAGCTTGCTAAGTATAATTCCAGATGGGGTAGAGCAGAGGGGTCCATGCCCAGCTGAGTGAACCATATGGCGCCATTACCAGAACACAGCTCTCTGCCCCTTTCCATGAAAGGAGCTCAGGAAAGATGGCCAAAGTGACTGTCCTCAGCCACATGTTCCCTCCTTGGATGAATAAGTTGTACCCCGGAGGTGGCGATGACCAAAGTCAGGACCATACTGACTCGGCCACCAGGGAGCTGCTGTGTCTCCAGCAACCACGATGGGCTGCGATGACCTTAGCAGCCTTGAGTTCATCATCCGCCATGCTGAACTCTTATCTTCCCAATGGCCTTCACCCCAGGACAGTCCCCGGGGTGTCCCCTGGCCTGAGGACACCCCAGGACACACACTTACTTATCATTCACAAGTTTCCCGTGTTGGTGGATCTGGTTCTCCATCGTGAAGTTGATTGTGGCCCCATACACGTGCTCACCAAAAAATACCTTCATTTTAGACTTGTATTCTTCGTCTTGGAAATACCGGATCATATCAGGAAACCAGACCGTCAGGCCATAGTAACTGTAAGAAGGAAGCGGAGAGTCGGAGTAGCAGCATGATTCATCTCTTCAGGATGGGAATCTGCATTCCAAACTTGATGTAGATCAGACTCATCTTAAACCTAGTGACTTGGCTCATTATTAGAAAATTCAATGATATAGTTCATCAAGAAAAATCAAGGCCATTCTCATAGATGCTGAGTAGGCGTTTGATGTAGAAAAAAAAATCATTCTCTATTTTAAAATACACCCTAGATTAGGGATTGGTGAACACTTCCTTAATACTTAGAAAGAAAAAAACAAAACAAAACAAACAAACAAAAAAAAACCAGCTCAAAATCCAGAATCTGATTGAAGAGGGAAACACTAAACACATCCACACTAATATCAGGAATGGGATAAAATTTCTACTATCACTACCACTACTAAACAGCATGCTATAGGTCTGAGCCAAAGCAGTTAGACTAGAGAAAGAATTGAGGAATGTAAATTGCAAAGCAAGAGGTAAACTACTATCTCTTCTGGCAGACGATATGATTTTATACCTGGAAAACCCAAGACAACCAATTCAAAAAAAAATAGACATTATGAATATAAAGAAGACACTCAATTCTACTGATAATGAGAGAAATACAAATTGAAACCATGCTGTTACCATTCTCAGATTGTCAGAATCCCAAAATTTGCTAAAACACTCTGTTAGTGAGACTGTAGGTTAACAGGTTAAATTGGGGGGGGAGGGGGAATTTAACATTACCATGTGGAGGAGAACCCCTCCTTACTGATGAATTTGCCCCTCTTGGACCTTTAATCTCACTTCCAAGGATCTATTCTACTGATAAACCAGCCCAAATACAAAGTAACTAATACCATTATTCATGTTGGCATTGTTGGCAATAGCAAAAATCTGGAAAGTTTCCAACAGTCTAGCAAGGAGGCGCTGGTTGAATAAAGTGTGATACTTTACCACGGAGTGCTAGACAGAGGTACTGTGCTGCTATAGAGAAAAATGAAGAAAACTTCATTTTACTGGTATGGAGAGATCCTCAGAACCTCCAGAATTAATTATAGTGCAAAAAGAAAATGCAAAATGTGTTCCTTCAAATAAGGGAAGGGGGAAGAAATGAGAATATATAGACAATTATTTGCTTACATTTGCAAAAAGAGTCGCCAGAATGATAAATAGGAAAATAAAAGATGATTACGCTCAAGAGCCAGAAGGGAATGGGTGAAAGGAGCAGGAAATGGATGCAGGATTCTCTGTTGTTTCAACATTTGAAATGCATTAACCTAGTCTATAAAATGAAATTAAACATAGATAAAAACAAACTAGACTTATTTTTTAACTGTCAGTGAATTAATCCTGGTGTTTGTCATAGTGGGTTTCTGAAACGTTCCCTCCCAGAAGGAAACAAACAACTGGGAGGAAGCAGGAGCAGACGTCCTCTGTGACCTTCCCTGTTTGGATCTAAACGGTGAGGTCACCATAAATAAGTACTAGAGGATGTTAGGTTTCCCTATATTCCTCCCCATCGAGAATGTCATCAGAGCTCATCTGCTTTTGGGGAGAGAGAAGGAGAGAGTCCTTGGTGGCTTGGTGGCAAGAGTGGTAAACAAAGCAATTTCATAGATGGAAGTTTAAAATCTTGCTAATAGTTTCTAATTGACAATAGCAATTTATTGAGCACTTGCCATGTGCCAGAAACTATTGCAACTGCTTTAGACACACAGTAAAACCTCTCCATGATGCTGTAAGTGAGCCCCAAAACTCACATAAAAAGAAAGGCCATGCTACTTGGAGGGTACCAAGTCTGCAGCTTCGGGGAGGTGGCAGCTAAGCTCCCATTGTATTCTGTTTTACTTTTCCTTATTGTGTGGCACCAGTTTTCTTTACTGTTGCACAGATTTACTGTTTCATCTGTCTCATATTCTCAGCAACATTGATGGCTGCCTACTCAGCCCTTGTTCCCTGCTTCTTCCTTGTGGACAGACACTAGATTCTGTCCACACATATCAATCCCTAGGAAAGGTACTGGTATCTTCAGGGAAATCTTGGGAAACCCTATCCCCTCAGCCAGTGATTAGATTAGCCACAGGCACGTAATTCATATCTGGCTACTGTAATAGTTCTGGCTGAGAAAAGTTCCCTTGATGTTGAAAAGGAAACTCCGTAATTAACAAGTAGCTAAAATAGGTGTTTTGGCACAGGCCTGTAGTCTCAGTATTTGGTAGGCTGAGACAGAAGATCACAGGTTCGAGGACAGCCTCAGCAATTTAGTGAGCCCCTCAGCAACCTAGTGAGACTTTTTTTTTTTTGAAACAAAAAAAAAATTCTTTTTTAAAGGCTTGGGGTTGCAACTCAGAGGTAGAATGCCCCTAGATTCAATCCCTAATACTAAAAATAAAAAAATAGCAATTAACATTAAAAAACATTAGCAGTTGACAATGCTGTATTTTTTACTTGAAATCTGCTAAGAGGGAAGCTCTTAAGTGTTCTCACCACAGATATGCTCACAAGAAAACGATAACTATGTGATGTGATGGTGGCCATTATTTCACGATGTATTCATATCTAAACATTAAGTTGTACACCTTAAGTATATATAATTTTATATGCCAATTTTACCTCAATAAAGTCAGGGGTGGGAGCTAGAGGGAGGAAGCTTCTTCCTCCTTGAGACTTTTCTTGTATCTATGGGACACCCAGAACAGCATCCTCCAGTCACCATGAGAGCTAGCCTGAGGCTAAAGCTGCTCCTGCAATCCACTTCCCTAGGGATTCTTGTTAGAATGCAACATTTCCTTATAGAAGCCACTAGAATGTGTTGCCTGCCCCTTGCAGCCTAAAGCATCCCCTCTGATATAAACCCCGCGCATCAGAGCTAGTTCTAATTCTCCACGTACAAATGAGGCTACTGAGGCACAGGGAACTTAAGTGAGACAGAGCTTACCTCAACGCCATGGTAAACCACACGACGGCCAGAATCAGAGTGTTCATTCTGTAGGGCCCTATCACACAGTACAGAGCGTTATCCCAGACCTGAAACAACACCAGAGGGAACAGTAAGGAAGAAACCTGGAAGAGCTCATTTCTCAGATTTCCTAATACATCTCCTGCGACCCGATGGACAGAATGGGCCACCTGTTATGTCCCAGAGATAGCAGCTCTGCCCAGGTAACAAGGAAACCTTCTCTCTTCTTGTTAGCTGGCCTCAAACCCCAACAGCCCTGTAGCATTTTCTCTGGGAACATGAAATCCCATGTGTGTGACAGGGGACACACTGAACTCGGATTCCAAGGTCCTGAGCAACTAGGAGTAGTGCGGTCTCCCTTTGCTCAGTGACCTGCAAAGACCATCAGTCACAAACACTATCCAGCCTCAAAAGACGCTGGCTGTTGGCTGCTTCTGTGCTCAACAGCCAACTGGCTCCTTGCTTGCAGGAGCCAGGGTCCCCAGAGAACTGGCACTGTTTTTCACATACAATCCTCCTCCAAGTCAGTAGAACCCCCAAGGAGCCCTTACTGCATTTGCTTCTCCCTTCCTATGGGTGACTTAAAGAGAAGTTGCTAGAGAGAAGGATGTTGACTCCAGGCTACTGCAAATGATGAGCAAAGGAAAGGCACAAAGGCTCAGAGAGTTGACACCCCAATGGCACTCAGACATGGGCTGGACCCCAACGCCCCCAACCCGGGATGCTCCCTCTCCATCACGCTCTCCTGGTTGGTGAAGGTGTTCAGGGTCTTTACCTTTCAGCCACTGAGGTTACAGATGCCCATAGAGCCAACCCCCACATCCAGGACAAGTCTCCAAGTCGTACCTGCTTGAAAGTGGTCGTGAATCTGACCAGCCAGCGCTGGTACCAAGTTCCCGTTGAACTTTGAATCTCAATGAATTCGTCCATTTGCTTCGGAGTTTTGATGTGGGAAACCTGAAAAGGCAAAAAGAGGCTGAAATGTCTCTACTCCACTTTGTCTTCTAAACTTTCTTTTCAGTGTTTGGTTTCATGTATGTGATGAGTTCATTTGCTTGTTTAGGCTAGAAGAGTCTTTGGTGACCCTCTGGTTCTGTGATTTTTTTGAGCAAAGGTACACATGACATCTCTCGGGGACCTTTCTCAGGTGAATATGTCCTATTGTGGACAAAAATGAACCAGAATGTCTTCGCCAAATCATGTTCAAGGACAAAACGCAAGTCATACAAGCATCTCTGGCTCTTTCTTTGGCCAAACAACAGAGAATGTGAGGATCCAAAGGAAGAGAAACAGAGATGGTGCTGGATAATCCACAGGGAGAAAGCCAGAGCCTGGGTATGGACTACTGGTCTACCATTGCCTGAGCACAGGGACTGCAGGCACAGGTGTTTGATTGTGTTTCTCTAAACCCTCACCACAGGAGTTTGCAAACTTTCGAGGAGGGCCAGGCACCCACTGGAAAATCTGATAAAAGCACAGGCTTTCCTCCCTGAAGTTGCATGTCCACAAACACACCATGAGTCTCCTAGATCCAGGTGTGTAGCTATTGCAAATACTCTTTTGACTGTAGTCAGACAGGGAGACTTGAGAACTACCACATCAGGCTCTGCAGTAGAACACTGAGCTGAAGCTAAGCTTCAAGTTATCTGACACCCTATGGACACCATGAACCCCAGTTACCCTAAAGGAGGTCAGAGAGGAAGGTTAACACCAAATCTGGAAGTGCCTTAAAAAACCAAATAATTCAACATCATTAACAATCAGGGAAATGCAAATCAAAACTACACTGAGATTCCATCTACTTCCACTTAGAATGGCAATCATCAAGAATACAAACAACAATAACTGCTGGTGAGGACGTGGTAAAATAGGAACTCTTATACATTGTTGGTGGGATCGCACATTAGTGCAGCAGCTATGGAGATCAGTATGGAAGTTCCTTAAAAAGCTAGGAATGAAGGCACTCCACAACCCAGCCGCACTACTTTTGGGGATCTTCCCAAAGAAATTGAAGTCATATTACTATAGGGACACACATTTCTATGTTTATAGCAATTCAATTCACAATAGCTAAACTATGAACCCAGCCTAGGTGTCCATCAACAAATGAATGGATTACAAAATTATGGCATGGACTCACAATGGAATGCCACTCAGCTATAAAAAAAAAAAATAACAGAATTATGTCATTTGCAAAAAAATGGATACGACTCATGAATATTATGCTTAGTAAGATTAGCCAGTCACAGAAAGTGAAAGGCCATAGGTTTTCACTCATAGGTGAAAGCTAGAGAGAAACTGGGAAATAAAGAGGACCCCAGAGAAATGAGAGGAGACACTAGTGGAATGGGGGAGGGGAGCTGGAGAGAGAGGAGGAAGGGAAGGGAAAGAGAGAGGCGGGG
>PVLC010025930.1:0-23150 GCA_004027655.1 Graphiurus murinus | reverse complement strand
GTCTCCCTTCCCAGCCTCCTTTCATCAGTCCTTTACATACTGGCCTTTGGCTCCATGCTTTTTTTCACCTTGCAGTCCTTTGCATCTATTTATTTTTCTTGGAAAGATATTCTCACAGCATTGTGCACATATGGCTCTTCCTATCCTCCAAGTCTCTTCTCACCTTCACTCCCCTTAAGGAGGTCTCCATGGTTATCTCACACCATCCAGTTCCTCTCCAATTTATCACTTTGTGTTTTTCTTCCTAGTACTTATTTAGCTTATTATTATATGGCTCAACTAACTATTTTCTTGTTTTCTCCTTTTACACATGACAAAGATACAGACCAATTTTGTCTTTTTCATGTCTGTGTTTGGAGAGCCTGCCACATTGCCACTGATTTAATGAAAGAATAAATAGTGAATGAATAATGAAATTAGAAAACAATCTATTTATGTGGGATTGCTTCCCAGTGCCAGGTTTAATTATATTCTGAAGGGTGTGAGTGTATGCATGTTTTTTTTTTTAATCTTAAGAAGTATTCGCTTTTGTAAACTTTTATTTTCCCCTGTTATTTTCCTATAAAGCTTGAGATTTTGTGATTGAGTAAATAGTTCATTACTATTGTGGACTTATAGATTCTATCTGATTTTGTAATCTGAATGTTTCATAAAACTGAATCAGATTTTTTTTATAAGGCAGTAGCATGGTTAGGAGGGATGTGGAATGCAGAGGCAATAAGGAATAGTACATCAGGTCAATGGGTGTCTTTAATGGCATCCATTTAGAAAGGATAGGAAAAGCTCACTTGAAATTGAAGTGAGGATGCACATGTGGAATCCTTGGCAGAATGACACAAAGAAAATCAGCATTGGCTGGGTTGGAGTTTTAGGTCTATGATTAATTAGCTGTGAACTCTGGGCTCAAGTCATTTAATTACTCTGAGTACTCATTTCCTTTTTTGTAGAAATAAAAGTGAGGAATTGGACCAATAGTTTTCAAGCTGTGCTCTGTCAAAAACTGTGAGTTATAATGGGTATGTGAAAGGGTTCCAGATATCCTAATCTGGTTGCAACCAGAGAATATCTACTTTTACCCAATTTTAATATTGGAGCATAGAATAAATTTTGCTTTCTCTCTCTCTCTCTCTCTCTCTCTCTCTCTCTCTCTTTTTTCCTTCCATACTGGGGATTGAACCCAGAGGCATTCTATCACTGAGATATATCACCAACTTTTTTTTTTTTTTTCTGAGACAGACTTGCTAAATTGCCTAGGCTATAACCTTGAACTTGTGATCCTCCTGAGTACCTGGGATTATAAGCATGTACTACCACACCTGCTAATTCTGCTTTTTAAAATGAGTCTTATTTCTTAAGACCATCTGAAAATCACTAGGATGGATTGTTTTCAATATCCCATCATATATTTTTTTTGTGTGTGTGTGGTACTGGGGATTGAACTCAGATGTATTCTACCTCTATGCTATACCCCAGCCCTTTTTATTATATTTTTATTTTTGAAATAGGGTCTTAAGCCGGCCATGGTGGCGCATGCATGTAATCCCAGCATTTGGGAGGCTGAGACTGGAGGATTCGGGTTCAAGGCCAGCCTCAGCTACCTAGTGAGGCATTCTGCAACTGAGTAACATCCTGTTTCAAAATATAGAATAAAAAATAGGTCTGAGGGTATAGCTTGGAGGCAAAATGTCCCTACGTTCAATCCCCAGAACCACAAAAAAAAAAAAAAAAAGAAATAGGGTCTTGATAAATTACTGCACACTGGCCTTGAACCTGCAGTCATCCTGTCTTAGCTTACCAGGTACTAGGATTACAGATATATGCCACCATACCAGACTTTACTGTATTTTTATATTATGAAACTATGAATTCAATATTTATAAGACAGTTGAAAAAGCATTCTGTGCATAGATGCTAGGAGATAAAAACCATACACAGAGCTAGTTTATATATAACCTAACCCATAGTCTATTGTAACCATGAAACAAGAAAAATGCATATTAAAATTATATAACTGTGACATAAGCATAGAAGAAGGGAAGATTCAGGAATATATATATATATATATATATATGTATATATATATTTATATATGTGTGTATATGTGTGTGTATGTATACACACATATCTGTTACATATAAATGTGTATAGTATTATATGTGCATTGCAGGTTTACATAAATATTACATACATTCATGTACAAGTTACATAACAAATATATATACTCATGTGAATATATATTATATAAAGCAGAAAGAATGACACAAAATTTGTCTTTAGTAGATATATACTAGTTAATATATAGAACTTTCATCTCTCCTAAAACTCTACCTCCTGACGGGAGGATAGCCATAATTGCTTAAGTACTTTTTATTGTTTCTTGTCAATGTGTTTGTCAGCATTTATGCCTGTGGTACAGACAATGGTTGTGATCTCTAAAGAGATAGATTTGTCAAAAACTGCCTTGGCTCATTAAATAGACACAAATTTCACACTGCAAATCCTTGCATGGTAGCTAAACACATTCTCTCAGGAGATTTAACAGATTTTATTTTTGTTTGTTTTTGCAGTGATGAGGAGTAAAACCAGGACCTTGTGCATGCTAGGCAAGCATCCCACCATTGAGCTACATCTTCAGTTGCCAAATTTTGAAAAGTAACTCTTTATACAAATGTCTTGATCAAGAAGGTATTTCAGAACGTATCATCTTTCAATAGCATTCCCTAATTGTTTCAAGGATTGTTAGTACCTTCTAAAGCCCCATATAATGGTAAACTATAAGGCAAGTCTCTGTTTTATTCATCCTTGTTATTTCCCCAGTAGAGCTTAGCAGGGTACCTTATGTATAAAATACTTTTCTTTTTTTCACTATGTTGCTCATGATGGTCTCAGACTCTTGGAACACCATAATCTTCTGACCTCAGCTTTCTAAGTGACTGAGATTAGAGGTGTTCACTACCACATCTGGCTCAATTTTTTAATAGTTAAATTGCATCTATTATTTTATCAGAAATATATACCTTATTGATACGAACTGACAGTAATTTTAAATTGTTCTAGTAATCATCAATAATATTTTGTCATCAAATTAAGATTAAATTTACTCCATCAGGAGGTCTCAAATGATAAGAAAATACTGAGTCTTATGCTTGTACTTATAAACATAAGAGTATTTTAGGATGAGCCATCAATGCTAATCATCCCATGGTAATGTATGAACATATACAAACTCAAATAAAACTGTTGAGTTTTGAGAATTCATTGGGAAAATAAAAGCAAAACCACTTCTAAAAACACACCAGTATTCAGTCATCATCTATACCAGAGGTTGGCAAAGTTTTTATGTAGAGAGCAAGATAGTATTCTTGGTTTTGTGAGCCACATGGTATCTGTGGGAACTACCAGACTTTGGATTGTTTTTCTATCACTAGAATGGACTTGTCTGCATTCCAGTCAAACTGGCAGAGAGCTGGATTTGACACAGGGGTCCATAGTTTGTCAACCCCAGACATATGCAATTACAAATAATTCTTGTAAATATTCCTGGTTTTCCAACACAATTTGAAAGGTTTCACTTTAATTGAATAGTCATAAATATTTTCAAGAGTAATTTTCAAATTCTTCACTCCAAGGTTTCATTGAAGAAATTAAACTAAAATAGAGATGTGCTATAATTTACCATATTGTATCTGTCTTTTTCAAATGAAATATGCTTTTACTATAATTCATCACACAACATTGATTTTATGTAGGGAACTCCATTTTCACAATAAATATTGATTACTATCTCCATTGGAGAAATATCAATGAATAATAGTGATTTGAATTTAAAATTTAAAATTAATAATTCTATTTAGAAGTTAAACATCATTTCTGGCATGACAACATAACAAGTTAAGTCTTTTTGCCATTAGGGGAGCAAGCAGAAATGCACAAAATAAATTAATCCAGAATAAGATGTGATTTACCTGAAAGTACAACCTAAAGTTGAATTCTCAGCTCAGATAAAATGTCATTTCCACATTTTATTCATTTTGTATAATTTAATAACTGCCAAATCTTAAAAATAAGGAAGTGGCTCAAGCAGAAATATTCATTGTATTATATAACTACTAAGCATACAAATAGATTTTCTCAAAAGTGTCCCCTTTTCCCATGTGAAAGGCAATATGTTTTAGTGAAAAATAGTATTGGACAGGAAGTAGGAGCTTTGGTTACAGACCGCCCCTATGCTGTAAATCAACTAACTATGAAAAGATTGGTTGACCAGACTCCTGAATTCATACTTCTGTAATATAGGGATAATACTATAAGGTGATGAAAATTTTTATTAATAACTACTACAGTTGTTAATCAGTTATCAAATATTACATAATACTGATTCAAAAAAACTTGCTATCAATGTCAAGAAAGGCTTTAAGCATCACTACTTCTAAATTGTGGGTTAAGATTTTGTTTCATTTATTTTATTTTATTTGTAAGGAGAAGGAAAGAGTCATTTTTCAAATAATTATTCAGTTGTTTGTAGTTATCCCCCCTTCAATATATCATGATTGCCTTCAGCATGTTTAAGTTGAAAGAGTGGGCATCTGAATGTGTTCAACAGCTTGAAATACAAGTATGATGTGATTAGGACTCTACATATGTATTTTTGTCAATACATCTCACAGTATGCAGTGAATGGGACAAAATCACAACAGGCAACTTTATTTTTAGAATTTGATCAAAAAATCAAGGAAAGTAAATAAATAAATGGTGCTGATTCTCTGTTATGTTAACACATAAAATAAACTGAAAAATACATCAACATTTACCGTGAGGTTATTTCGATGTATTTGCAAATGATCTGATCAGAGAAACATGATTTACAACACGGGAAACTTCTTTTAACAACCATAGATTTAAATGCACTGCACTCTAGGTCACCTAGACTAGGTTAGCAAGGATGAGCAAAGTGGTAGGTCCAAAAGGCAACCCCCAAACACCTTCCTCCGATGGAGACTTTGGTAATTGTCTGTGGTAGAAAAAAAATATCAACTCCTACTCTTCATCATGTTGGATGGTCATTTTGTCCATTTTCTCCTGTGGTGAGTCCATTTTAAATATTTCAATTATTTTGAAGACATTCCAGATCCACAGAACAGCAGACTCTCCCATTCTGTATAGCAAGGATACAAGTGTTAACCCAGCGAGACACAAGTCAATGAACAGTCTGCAACACTCATAGGAACAATGCTCCGCACTGTTCCTCTGCAAAATGATCTGCATTTTGAGTAAAAAAAAATTACTAGAAGAAACAGTGTTCCAAAAATGATAAAGAAAAAGTGGAAGAGAAAGAAACACAGACCAAGGCATCTCTTGCTGAATTCTATTAGCAGTGCAATTCCACACTCTGCCTGCAGGCAATGTCTGAGACACTGATACACTTCCCCACTAATCCAAGTTTTCACACAACTTATTTGCTAGTCTTATTCCAAATAAAATCCTTCCAAAAATTAAATCTCTGGAAGATGACAATTTTCCATTTAAAAAGTTTATCAAAAGTATCACAAGCCAGGCATGGTGGCACATGCCTCTAATTAATTATAGTGCTTAAGAGGCGGAGGCAGGAGGATCCCAGGTTGGAGACTAGCCTCAGCAACTTAGTCATGGGAATGTTAAACAGATGTTTTTGCAGAGATTTTGGCACTAACCATTGCTCTAAATTTGCTATTCCTATAGCTCTTTGTGAGCCTTGATGGAAAGAGGAGTCGCTTTTTTAATCTTAAGAATATATGAAGATGTTTTATGGTATCTCTTCCAAAATGACAGGGAAATATTCACAATTAATGAAATGCTGTCAACACTGATAATTAAACAAAGCAAACAACTTCACAGAATAGTCTTTTCTATCATTGACACTTTTATAAAATAACATAAAATTTTCCAGGGTGAAAGAAGGTAAGTCTTGTTCTCACTAACCCCCTCCCCCCTTTAATGTATTCTCCTAGTATGCAGGTCAAAATAGCTTAACTTAGTCATAATTTGACCTAAAGCCAATTGCTAAAACTCTATAACTTAAAGGCAAAAGATATTGTTTTATTCCATTTTCATCTGGAATTTGCATTTCAGCAGTGTTGCTATGATCTATTCAGACATCTGAACTTTCTGTGAGAAATAAATGCCTACCTGTTCCCATCATGCCCCATAGAACCTTTGCACTCAAGAATATGAAGAGTGAACCTCCCGCCAGTGTTCTCTGGTACATTGTTCAAGACCTGAATATCCTCAGGACTTCCAATTACCTTGCATTTACAGGTTGTGCAGGGAGATCCTGCCATTGTCCACACTGCACCACTAAGCCTTGAAACCCCAGAACTGTCCAGGCAAGTTTTTCTGATGTCATAGGCAATGGTATCAGCCAGGCAGGGGTCACTGACACAGCGGGGACAACATTCCCCTTCCATGATGGCTGTGTATTCGCAGCTCAAAGTGGGGCAAGCAAGTGGCCAGCAATCCACCTCTCCTTCCTGTGGAGAGAAAACCAAAAATGACTCATCTTTGTTCCTATGCACAGTTTTATTCCCAGAGTCCCATAGGAGGAGAGAGAGATCAGTAATTTCCAATATTTTCCTCTTAGAATATTACCAGTTAGCATATTATGGGCACAATTTGTTCCTTCCTTGAAGACAGACCACAGATAGCATCTTCTTCTAGATGCTTTTGCTGACCACCTATTCTATGGTCCACAAAATAGGTAAGTCAGCTTCTTTGTGTGCCAAGCACAGCCTATGATTATTTCATAATATGTATGATCGTATCATAATTATCAGTAAAATTTCACATTAAGATTTGAGGTTTTAGGCTTTGGGCTGGTTTCCTTCTCTTCCTGCAGCTTACTACAGTTTGGATCAATAAATGCTAATAAAATAAATAAATAAATAGGGAGAAAGGTACCAGCTAGATTGTAAAGAGATAATAATTTCTCTTAAGGTCAAAAGTGGAACTAGAAGCACTATAATATTTTAGTAACTTCATAAACTGTGTTACTGGTATCAAATTTAAAGTTGAGATTAAGCATTTTCAGGAGAAAAATTTCAGAATGGTTTTTGAATATAACATGCAACTAGTAACATTTCTATGTTAAATTCAAATGGAGTCACTGCATGTCTTAGCATCTGTCAATTGTGGCTCCATTGCGCTGCCCATAATAGAACTATTTCTCTATACATCCTCTTCTTCTGTTATCATGACACTTATAATGTATAGTAATGCTTGTTTAATTATTCAGTCATCTTCAGGAAACTAGGGTTTTTACAGGTGAAGAGCATTTTTATCTTGCTTAATATTATATCATCCAGAGGCTAGTACAGGAAAACTCTTGATAAATATTTATTAAATATGATCCACATTTCTTCTCAAGTAACTTTTACATTTATCTTTAATAGCTTCTGTTTTTTGCCAAAAAAAAGCATGCTTAGGGACTGAGAATGGAAGATACACTTTTGAAATTCCATTTTTATGTATAAGATTAATATCAGTTCTTCTGGCTACCTGATGATTGGCCTCTGGAAAAAATGCAGTTTTCAAAGTGATATAGAGACCAATTGTAAAGTTGTATTGGATGTATTTGTCCTTGAATGGTAATTTGAAAAAAAAAAGACTGTGGTTTAAATTTCTGACATAGTACTCAATATTAGGATTGATTAAGAAGGATATATGTTATTAAGATACCTGGAGATTTCAGAAAATTTGATGGAAATTTAGAGGACAATTTCTCTGAATATATGTTTTTATGTGGTGCCCATAGGCTGAATAGAAATGTATTTTCAACAAATGTTAATCATCCAGCTAAGAGTTTCCATTACAAGTTGACTTGGGTGGAACTCTCTACAGTTGTAACCCCTTTACAGATAAAACATAACATTTGCTGTAAAATGTGTCCTAAATGTCTTCCTATCTCTAGAAATCACTGTTTGTACTATGATATGAAACAAAATAAACTTGGTCCAGGAATTAAGCCTTCTATCAGTACTTTCTCAAATCTGATTATGCCATTACTATCATTGTATTAATGTCTAAACAACTTCCATTTTATCTATATAAACTTAGCATCTGAAATGGATTTCTCAAGCTAATATTAACAACAGTAGCAACCATACTAAGTGCCTTCTGTGTATCCACTACTGTTTTTGTCCTTCACATCCATTCTTTAATCTTCATAGCTTTTGAAATAGGTCCTCATACACCTATGTATATTCAAGGGGAAGAATGATCATTAAATATTTAGGACATGGCCCAGGGTAAGCACACCAAGCTAGTGTATGAGAGAACCAGAATTGGATTTTTAGTTTCCATCACTCAATCGCTGGTATTTTTATTATATTTTCTTATCTCTCATGTTGAAACATTTAGTGGCTGTGTCACAAGAAATAAAGATTTGGTCCTATAAGGATTATAAGTACCAGTCAAGGGTCTGAAAACTATCTGTCGTGCATGGATTTTTCTTGATCTGAATATTCTAAAAAGTAATATTTATAAACTAACATTACTTGAACCAAATCTGTAAACTAACATTACTTAAACCAAATCTGTTCCGTAAGTATATTATTTTTTTATCATGTATGGTATTTTCAGTACAAACTAAATGTCTTTAGGCCTGGCAAATGCCCCTTAGTTAGCCATACACCTACAACTATCTGGATTAGGAATAGCTGGAAGCCTGACCCCACAGGCAACTGATATGGTCACCTCTTCCAAAGTTAAGGGACAGCACCATCTACAACAAGCCAACATACCAGACATCTGCACTGCTGGCAGCTGTGGGTCCAGTTGTCTCCACTTCGATATAGCTTGTGTCCATTTTGATCTAAACATTGACTTGTGACTCTGGTGTCACACTCAGGGCAACAGAAAAGGTCAACATTCGGATTCTGGCAATCACAAGCTGTCCGTCTGCAGAATATCTTCCCGTCCTGTTGAGAAATGAGGTTAAAGAGGTTTTATCATTAGTGAAATGATGGAACAGACACATTATGAAAACCAAACCTTGTGAATATTTTACAGAGCTCGTAGGAAGGATTTCTTAGAGCCATAGCCAGCCTCTAGCTGCCTCCTACTTTGTTCAAATCAGATGCATGTTTGTGTGCTTCTGCAAACACAGTCTTTCCTTGACCTTTTCTGCAGTCATCCAATTCAACATAGAGACCTCTCTATTTTTAATTTTCTTTGAAATGTTTTTTCCTCAGTGATTCCTTAAAAATCATATTAATGCATAAGAATTATATCTAAACCAAGTAGCTAAAAATGCATACATGACCAAGAACTCGTTCTTTTCTTGTAAAATCATGTTAATGCACTTTCCTAGTTCATACTAATGCCATGTTCAAATACACTCATCTAATTTTATCCCTGTCCCATCTCTGGAAGGAGTCTTATTGTGGCTTTTAAAAAAAGAATTATCTGAGGCCCAGAAAGGAAGCAGAATAACCAATGGTTTTAAAACAAAATTTCTTCTACCTGCAGCCTGTAGGTTGTTAATTAGAAAGATTATAATCACAGGTGCTGTGTGTGCACCACACTGAAATTCAATATGATCTATAATTACAATGAACCAATAAAAGTATATTAAGTGCAATAAGATGGAAGTGGTGATTCATGCCTGTAATCCCAGTATTTGGGAGGCTGAGACAGGAGGATCACAGGTTCAAGGCCAGCCTCAGATACTTAGTGAGGCTTTCAGCAACTTAGGGAGACCCTGTTTCAAAATAAAAATTAAATGGAAGCTGTGGGTTTTAAAATGATGCCCCTGGGTTCAATCCCCAGTATAGATACATAGATGATGATGATGATGATGATGATGATGATGATGATGATGATGACGACGATGATAGATAGATAGATAGATAGATAGATAGATAGATAGACGATAGATAGATAAAATGTCAACTCTCAAAAAAAAAAAAAACAGGAGAAATATAATAAGATGTCACCTTCTACCTTGAAGCACTTCACCAAATTATCAGCACAATACAATTTCTGGAGTACTGGCCCTAAAGACTCACAAAGCATTAAAGGTCAACAGTGTTCAAGTATGAAGACTGAACATTTTTTTCATATTTCTTTTTTTATTTGTTTTTTATTGTAGTATTTCGTGCATTGTAAGCGTACGTCTTTGTTAGTTACAACATATTTGCACATGATTCTCATTTGACCCCTTCCCCAATTCCCACCCTGTTCCCTTGCCCTCCCTCCCCCTCAGGTTCAGTTCAGTGAGTGACCTTGATATGATTGTGTATGTACATCATGTGCCTTAGGGTGTCCCCCTGCCCCGTCCATCCCATACAATTAAATCAACTTCTTTGCTTATCGAGGGTCTCTCCTTTTCATCTGGAGACCCTCCTATGCCCCATCTTCTCCCTAGCATCCGCATATTAGACACCAGCTCTCAGTTCATGTCTGTAAGATAAGACCTGTGGTCACCATTTATGGTTATAACGTATTTTGATGAATGTTTACAAAACTAAAGAATCTCAGGGCTGGAAGGTACCTTAAAGGACATGTAAATAATCCTCTCTGTAGCAACCATATTGAAAAATCATCAAGACTATGCATAAAGCTCTTCTGTTAAAGAACTCACCACTATGATAGACTATGTACATATATATATATATGTATATATATATATATAATCTTCTTAATACTAAAAGTTAGAAACACACCAATAACTGGGTACATGTATGTGCCTATCTTTCTGACCCTCATTATGAGATATAATTACACAATGTACCAAGAAAAGTCTATTTTTTTAAAAAGTTGGACTTCTTTTTATCTCTCTCCATGAATCTTAGTTCACAGCCTTGGTAATTACAGAACTCTCAATTCCTTCTATCACATTTCAATACTTCAGTTCTTAAAAGATAGTTCTTATGAATTCAATAAGTTGTCTCACCTCTGATTAGACATCTTTATTTACTGACTGTCCCCATCATTTTCAACCATTTCACTGTCATAGCTGCCTTCTCCTTCCATAGCTTTGAGTAGTTCCTATCATCATCATCATCATCATCATCATCATCATCATCATCACCACCACCACCATAAACTGATACACTATGCTAAGTCCCTTATGTGTTAATGAAAAAATACATTGTATTTAATCATGATCATTTTTGGATAGAAATTACTGCCTTCATTTATCAAGGAGCCAGCCAAAAAAGCACTAAATATAAGTTGTCAGTAGCAAAAAGTGAATTGGGACTCATGTCACCTTGCTTCAAGTGCTCTATTTTTTTTTAATGCAGCTTGTTTTCTATACTTACTTTTTTATTTTGGTTATGTCATAATGTTGGCCTGTATTGAGCTTAATGGGGATTAAAGCCTCATTAAACATTATCCCATCTTGTACAGTTGGTTGATTAGGGGCAGCAAATATATTACTTGATGTTTATCCCTATTGTATTTCACCTTGTTAGATCCATCTCTTCCACAATGTTTTCTAAATGCTTATTCTGTCACCCACCACAGATTTTTCTCCTTCACAACTTAGTGACATCTGTGGACTTGATGGACCTGCCTCAGGGTGTTCATCTACTTATCCATAGCAATGCTGAATCAGACAGGGCTTGCAGAGATAAGTGTAGTGTCAGCTAAAGTGGAAACCTATAAAAACTTTACATTCTTTATAGATAATGGAAGGGGGATGCTGACTGCATATGTAATAACTTAATAGTTGAAAAAGGCTTTCCTTCAACTGTATGTATTGGCTCTACTGCAAAGAATGACAAGAAATCACAGTGTTGTTTGAAAATATCAAGAATGAAAGATTATACATGCACAGATAATTGTGTGTGTGTGTGTGTGTGTGTGTGTGTGTGTGTATGCATATATAGAAAGGGTATAAGAGACTCTAGAAATAAGCAGGTCAGATAATTCAGCTAGCCCAGACAAAGAAGTTTCCAAATCCTAGAAATCTTCCAACAATAGGCACTTGGCTTACAGCCCATAAGCCATTATTTATATAGTGTGTAGCCCTAGCCCAAAAGGAGTCCCTGGGAATTTAACCAACAGAAGCTAAGAAAAGTAATGATAGCTACAATATAAAACCATTTTATCAGCTCACCTTTCTATGGCACTATATTACTCCCCCCCAAGAACAGAGCACTAAGCCCAAGGAACCAACATGGTCAAGTTCATGGCCAGCATCAAACAAAAGAATAAACTCCTTTAGATGATCTTACTGTATACTTGGCTATGAGACAAAATCAGAATACCAGTTTTCTTCCCATGTGCTGATTAAGAGAATGAATAAAAATAAATGGATAGCCTCCAGGGTTGCTGCAAAATAAAGCAATTTCATATCTCATCAATTATATGAAAATGCCAAGGATGCCCCTCTTAGCTTCTAACATGTTTCATAACAATAGCTATATTCAATTTGGCTTTGAATTACAGGGTAACTATCAAGAAAAATTCATTTTTACTAATGAAAATGTCACATGTGGCTCCACTAATTCAATGAGAATGCAATTATAAAATCTCAGCTTACAAAGAGCACAACTATACTAGAAACCAAATTTGGAGAGAAAATGGAGCCCACTAATAGTAATCCTCCTTGTGATAGATCTTTGGGGTTCTTCCCAGAGCTTGACCTCTATCCCAGCTAGGGTTGTAAGAATGATCCCTACTTAAATTCCAAAGCCATATTTTTTTTTCCATTTTTCTCCTCAGAACCTTAATGCTTTCATGAAAGTGTATATTGAAAATTCAGTTGTGAACAATTCATAAGTGTTGTAGTGTTTAAATTGTCTCTGAAATTTTAAAAGTAGGGACATATATTTTGCTAGAAAATAAAAATGAATTTATTTTTATAATGCCATGGAAATTACAGATTTTATATCATAAATTACATATCACTGAACAGTTAGCACATTGGTACATTTATTCTAGATTGCGTAATATCATTGTTTTTTTCTGGAATTGAATTCTGAAACCTTAAAATCACGAAGGTGAACTTAGGTAAAATTATTTATGTAAATTAAATAGAAGCATAAACTGGTAGTTGGCGAACTGATATACAAATCCAAAGTAGGTCTGTTGCCTGTTTCTATAAATAAAGTTTTATTGGAAACAGTCCCTCCTCATTCATTAATACAATATCTAAGGCTGCTTTTATATAACAAGGGTAGAATTGAGTATTTGGGACAGAATCTTTATGATCTGCAAAACTTATAATATTTAGTCTCTGACTTTTTATGTTTGAAAGAGTCTGTTGATCTCCAATATAATCTGTAAAATTAGAAGTAGTACTCTAACTCCATTGATTATGCCTTATCACACACATTTATTGGGCTATGATGTCCAATCTTTTTACCCAGTATTAGTTCTGTCAACAGGTCACAGCAAAGCCCATGCACTGATTCCTTATCTTCTCTAATTATACCTTTAGCAGTTATTTAAATGAAACAGGAAACTAGGCCTTGAGAAGGAAAATGATTTTTTCATGTGGAAAAGTAATAACAAAACAGAAGATAGACAAAATCTGGGTTTAACAATGATTTTCTATAATGAAATATTCTTGTATCATGAAGACTTGGGATAGAAAAAAATTATTTCAGCTAAAATGAGATCAGAAGAATCCTTGGGGTAATTGTTCTCAAAGTGTAGTCCTCAAATGAACAGCTTTAGTATTTTGCAGGAACTAGTTAGAAATGCAAATTAGTGTGTTTACCCTAGATCTGCCAAACCAGAAACTCTGTAGGAAAGGTTAGTAATGGAAACTACATAGACCTTCAGGTGATTCTGGGACAGCGAAAGTTTCAGAACCACTGATGGAGAAACAGGACAATCTGTCCAACTGGGCAGTTAGTATGGCCTACCATTCAAACACTTGCAGTGAAAAGGCAGACTTGGAACAGCAGCTTAGCAAAATAAAATCAGGAAAATAGAAATGGAAATCCTGTGCTCTGACTGAACTCCTAGAATTTGGGGGGCTGAACCAGATCGACCAAAAGCAGATCTTACAAAGCAAGAAACACAATCCTACAGGGCTTCCATAGCGCACTCCTACCATAGAAACCACCACAGACAAAGAGGTGTTGATATCGCACTGGTTGTGTTCAAAGAGAAAGCAATGCATCGTTATGAATAGAGTGTAGGAATCCAAACAGCTAATGTCTTTACCATGGCTCCAAGCATAGACAGACTCTCCCCTGATTTTCATGCCATGAGTGAATGCCATGCATAGGATGACAGGGCCATTTTACTGGGAGCTCCTTCCATATCAGGATCATTTAACTACCCTTCTACCCCCCAAAAGACACTTTAGTCCCTTAAATATCCCTAGCATAGCCATACTACTCAGTTGTTGAGCAAAATTTCATACGAAGGCAGCACAAATGCCCATCATTTCAGACAACCTCAGGGCCAAGGTCTTCTCTATTTTGTCTTCCTCTTCTGTGTGATCATAGCAGTTTGACCATGACTTTATTATAACATGGCAGGTGATTGATTATTTATGGTATCCTTTTCCATGGTCACTTCTGTGATCCCCAGAAAATCTCTTAACCAGGCACTGCTCCAATCTTCAGCATTTAATTTCAAGAGGAATGTTACTGTCTTTTTTTTTAACCGGTTGAAAACATAGATGTGGAATATCATCTTTAGAGTGTGTTTTCTCTCTTTCAATAGATTTTTTCAATTACTGATGATAACACAGTAGTCCCCCATTATTCACGGGTGACACATTCCAAAAGCCCCAGTGATTTTCTAAGAACATGCATACTGATAAATAAATCTCATGCATACTATTTTCTCCTATACATATGTACCCATGATAAAGTTTATTTTCCAAGTTAGGCACAGTAAGAGATTAATAACAATAATCATAAAAATACTTATAATGATATACAGTATTAAGACTTATATGAATGTGGTCCTTCAATGTACTGTCCCTGCCTTTTTTTGATGTCAAATGATAAGATGAGGTTAGGAATAACACTGGCATTGTGATGAAGTATTAGGCTACTACAGAAGAGTTGCTTGAACACAAGAACTGAGATACCACAATAGTCAATCTGATATCCAAGATAACTACCAGCTGACTAAAGGGCAGATAGCCTATACAGCATAGATACACTGGACAATGGCATGGTTCACATCCCGCGCTGCAAGGAGCAGGGCAGCACAAGATTTCATCTCCCTATTTAGAACAACAAGCAATCAAGTATATTAATTGCTTATTTCTAGAACTTACTATCTATCTATCTATCTATCTATCTATCTATCTATGTGTGTGTGTATATATATATACACATATATCTATAGATATCTATATCTATTATATATATATATATATCTATATCTATTATATATTTTATATATATATATATATATATATATATAAAAAATCAGTGCATTGTAATCATACATCTTAATGAGGTACAAGCTGGTAGAGGCATATATGCACACAGCACTCATTTAACCCTTCCACAATTCCTACCCCATTCTTTCTCCCCTCCCTTCTTCTCATGTTTGACTTAGTGATTGACTTTGATATGTTTGAGTATACATCATGTGCATTAGGGTGTTCCCCCCCAACATCACCTTCAGTTAAGTCACCTTCTTTGCTCATCTAAGGTTTCCCCTTCTTCCTCTAGAGTCCCTCCTATGACCCACTTTATTCCTAGCTTCCACATATAAAGAAGAGCATGCACTATTTTACTTTTTGTTACTGACTAATCCCACTTAGCATAATGTTTTCCAGTTCCATCCATTTCCCTGCAAATGACATTATTTTGTTCTTCTTTATGGCTGAGTAAAATTCCATTGTGTACATATCCCATAGTTTTATAATCCATTCATCTGTTGATGGACATCTTGGCTGGTTCCATAGTTTGGCAATTGTGAATTGTGCAGCTATTAACATAGATACACATGCATTGGTCTGATAGTTTGGTTTCCATTCTTTTTGGGTCGATACCCAGAAGTGGTATTGCTGGATCATATGGTAGGTTCATTCCCATTCGTCTGAGGATCCTCCATACTGTTTTCCAAAGTGGTTGCACTAATCTACAATCTCACCAACAATGTATTAGGTTTCCCACTTCTCCACACCCTCACCAGCATTTGTTGTTTGTGTTTTTGATGATTGCCATTCTAATTGAGGTTAGGTGAAGTGTCAGGAAAGTTTTGATTTGCATTTCTCTGATTGCTAATAATGTTGAAAAATCAGCCCTTAAATTCATTTGGAATAATAAAAAGCCCAGAATAGCCAAAGCAGTTCTCAGCAACAATAACCATGCAGGAAGTATCACAATACCTGACTTCAAACTATACTATAAGCCACAGTAATAAAAATAGCATGGTATTGGCACAAAAACAGACACATAGACCAACAGAGCAGAATAGAAGACTCAGAAACAAAGCTGCACACTTATAGCCAATTGACTTTTGACAAATGTGTCAAAAGCATACACTGTAAAAAAGATAGCCTATTCAACACATGGTATTAGCAAAACTGGTTAACCATATAGAGAAAAATGGAAATAAATTTGACTTTCTCACCTTGCACAAGAGTCAATTCAACACGGATCAAAAACCTGAAGTCAGACCAGAGATGCTGAAGCTACTTGAAGAGGGCATAGGTACAACACTTCAACATATAGGCACAGTAAAAATTTTCTCAACAAGAACCAAAAGGCACAAGAAATTCAAAGGAAGATCAATATGTGGGATTATATTAAACTGAAGAGCTTCTGTGTAGCAAAGGAAACTATCAAGAACCTCAACAGAGAACCAACAGAATGGAATAAAATTTTTGCCAACAACTCCTCTGATAGAGGACTAATAATCTAGAATATACAGAGAACTCAAGAAACTCACTGCTATGAAACAAATAACCCAATAAAAAATGGGCAAGTGGACTAAATAGACATTTCACCAAAGAAAAAATATAAATGGCCAATAATGTATGAGGAAAGTGTTCAATATCATTAGCAATCAAAGATACAAATCAAAAACTTGTATTTTTGGACTTTAGTTGAACATAGTTATCAGAATCTGAAGAAAGTGAAACAACAAATAAGAGGGGACTACTTTGATACTAGGAATAGATTCAGGTGTCCGTGTAAGAAAAGTCTGACTCGCAAATACCCTGGATTTTTCTCTTGTCAGTGGCACATGGACTCTTCATCCAGAAAAATGGGCAGCTCTGTCTCAAACCTTTCTGGAGCTTTTCCCCATAAAATAAGGTCACAGAGGCTCAGTCTCTGGCATCATTCATCATCAGGTCCCATCATTTCACTTTACACTTTTTCCATGTGATCTTATCTCCATATACTTCTTTCAGGTTATCTTTACTTTCCTAAACCTTTACCTTAGCTCAGAGGCTCCCTCTAGTTAGCTTCCATCTCCTTAAACTATCCATCTTGCTGTTCATCAGACCTTGATTGGGGCATGTTAATCTCAAATATAAAATCTCTCTTCCTTTCCATCCTACAAGATGAAGATAAATTTCATGCACTAGCTTGACTTCCAGCCTTTATCTCCAGGCTCATCACTGACTATACCCTTCCTATACTGTCTTTGCTCAAAATATTCTAATCTCATCATTCATTTATATCTCTTGCACAATATATATTATTAAACTGCATTTTTGTTGTTGTATTTCCCTCTGTTTGTAATTCATTTTCCTCTATATCTGTAAATGATGAAATTTCTCATTCTTTAAAGTCTTTTTCAAAGGTCATCTTCTCTGTGAAGCCTTTCTCTACTCTATTTTGCATCCTCTAATAAAATACAATATTTCTTTTCAATGTTTTCAAGAAAATGACTCAGAACTCTATCACAGTATGACAGGTCATTAATTGTTTGTATATCCATTCCTTTTGCCATTTCAATAATCTCTAACAGAAACACAACTACTCATCCAAAAAATGCTGCATTTCTTAGAAACTAATAAGTCTAGGACCTCTCTACCTTCTAATTTAGCAGAGGTAAAAAATAAAGATGACTTCTTAAGACCTTGGACAAAAATTAATGGAAGAGTCACAGATATATGAAAGGAAGTTTGCCTAAGATTTAGGAACCAACCCCAGAGAAATAACTATTTTTTTTTCATCTGAGTTTCTGTCATATAGATAATTCTTCAAGAATCTGAGTCCAAATAGTTCAATAATTTTTCTATGTCTAATCAACTAAGTGATCTAAAAGTGCACAAAGCCTTGTTATTATCAAAGAAACACATAGAATCTAACCAAAATATCAAATCCATTCGTACTGGCCTAGCTTTATCATTGAATTCAACTCTTCTGTGGACATGTTTCATGCACTGACTTTCATTTCACATGAATCGTTACTAACATGAATCATTACTAACTAACCTGGGGTATTGTCTCCCAAGGGGAAGAATGGCCTTGAAAAACAAACTTTGCTTCTTTCAACAGTGATCCTTGACCCTTTATTGCCTTGTGTGGTTGTATTGTTTGATTTGTTTCTATTTTAACTTAAAGCATCAAGGACATGATTGAAAAGACAATAATTTAGTCCCTAACCTTGATTTATTCCATAGTTTCTATGATGATGCCATTATAATTGTCCATTTGGATGCTTAAGCACTGGAGATATTTTTTATGAAATTGGAATAGGATGCTTTCAACTGCAAATGATGAAAATAAACAAGTAAGGTCATAAATAGTTCATTTTATGAGGATGACTTCAAGAATTTAATCAGCTCCTAAAACAATGTCCTTCCCCTACTCCACCACCTCTGGGAAACTAGGCACAAATGGGTAATAAATTCAATTAGAAAACAAAACAATAACAACAAAAAGATTTATGTAGAGAAATCTGCCTAGTACTTTGTTCAGAAAAGGGGAAAGTGGTGGTAATAATAGAGGTGCATTTTATTAACGAAATGAGATTACAAGAATTGCTCATCTCCTGTGGCAATTTCAGTCTAATTCTCATAAGACTTCAGAAATACTTTAGAAGTCAAAACAAAATAAATCAGTCTGCTCGGATTATTAACACAGCTAATTAATGAAGCCCTGGGATTTTTTTTAATGATTGGTAGGTTCCTTGCTTTATCATGAATTTACATAAAAACTTAAAAAAGAAGTTTTGTTTCACAGTGGTCAGTACTCAACTAAAGTCCCTTGCCTATTTAAGGGACTGGTAATCTAGAAAGCCAAAACATGATTTGGGATCAGGTTGTGATTATCCTCAACAGTTTAAAAAAAAAACAACTCTCAAAAAGAACTGACAAGCAAATCACCTCTGATTTTCCAAGTGAAGAGTGGACCTATTGACTTCTCAACTATTCAAACACACAATGAAATTATCTTTCTTTTAAAATATGTCGTCCTTTGAACCAGAATTACACTGTTAAATATTATTCCTAGCCACTTAAAATTATTTGAGGTAATGTCCCACCAGTTACTAATATAGTCCTGGATTGAGAGTTTGAATTCAAACAGGATGAATTGGCAATTAACCTAATTGGTTTTAAAGGTATTAATAGGAATCATTGTATAGTATTATTGATTTTGTGGCAATATGGAAAAACCATGAACTATGGGGCAAGCAACTAGAACCCAAATCCCTGTATAATGTATAAAAATAAAAGTTTGAGGCCCTGCTTAGACATTTATATCTTCAATATTTTGGGAAAGTTACCTATTTAGAAACTCAATTTCTTCATCTTTCAAAGGTACACTGTAAGAAGGAAGCATGATACTGTTTTTTAATTAACTATAGGTACCTTGAAATATAGTGGTGCTCAATAAATAGTAGAAACATATTTAAATTTGAGTCTTTGGAACTACGTTAAAGTGTAAAAGGTGAAAAACTAGCATTATGGGGTGAATACTTGAAATATAGCTCACCAAAATAGGTTTACCCACGTCTGTTGAGGCAGAGTTAAAGGCAGATGAATAAATTGGATGATTTCTTAAGGCTCATTCTAGCTCTATGCGTAGGGAGCATACTGCGAATTTATCAGGAGACCCAGCTCTCCAACAGGTCACTAAGCAAGTAATTTCTCTTAGTTACCATGCTCATAAAGCCCAAGATTAAATAGTCTCATCCGAATAGACACAGAAATACAAGGCAAGAACTATGGTAATGCAATAACAAAGGAAAATAAATATGTGAGGCCTATGAAAGAAGAAATAAAGCACACAAAAAATCAAACAATTTAATAGGCCCATTTTGCAAAGCATAAAGAAAAATCACACGATTACAGAATTTTATATTCATAAGCATTAAACTGACTTCTGAATAACTTAATCTAAGAAATAGCTGAGCACCAAGGATGATAAAGAATACATCACTTACTTAGAGGCTATATACTATTATTATTGCTTGATCAGAATGGAAGTCCACCTGTGTCTGACCACAGATAGCAAATCTGTGAGCCCCTCCTTCCTGGATGCTGTCACCACAAAAGTGAGCAGGTTCACACAGAAGATCATGTCAGGCAAAGAGTCATTTTAATCAGCAAGTTTGTATAAGTGTGGAATAAGGGCTCATTAACGCTCTAACCCAACCAACCTTAAAGGCACTGGAGGCTCTCAATGGAGGACTAGCTGTGACTTCTCTGCCCTGTTTCCTTCTGTGCAGCCTCCCCTCAACTCCACACTTTACTTTTCACTAAGAGCAAAATGAATTCAAAGTAGATTTGCCTGCCACTCCACAGCATCATTGTCTGTAGTGTGAATTCAAACAGGAAAAGCCTTTTCCTGAACTACAGAAAACCCATGAGTCAATACCTAGAGGAGAAGAGGTGGGGAGGCAGAAAGGCGAAGGGGAAAGATAAAGAACATTTAGGAGTTTCTGTTGTAGCACTTCAGTCTCACCTTGCAGGAACAGACAGAACACCTGTCTTCTTTCAGGGTCCACACCTGCCCATTGTGCTTCAGGCCTCCATCATGGGGGCAGTCGCCAGAGCAGGAAGGCCCAGAGGGACAGAGGCAGTCAAAGCCCCCTGCCAAGTTGATGCAGGCAGAATCATTCCAACAGGTGTGAGTTCGTAAGGCACATTCATCAATGTCTGCAATAAATAAAGTACGGAGCTTTAGAATCTAGCCAAAGGAACTTAGAAAATAACAATCATTTACAAAAATATTAACTAACATCACTGAGCATTTACCTTGTGCTGGGTTCTTTGCCAAACTGTTTACATGTATTAGCCAATTTACCCTACAAAGTAGCTCAATTTGGAGGGACCTTTTCTTGTTCCTATTTTACAAATAATGAATCTTAGGCTCATAGAGTTAAATAAAATGTCCACTGACACACATTCAATAGGTGGCTGGTCTGAGACAAACATAGGGCTACCTGACTCCAAATTCTTAAAATACCCAATAGTTGCTATGAACTGACTTTAGAATATTCTCAAGAGCTCATCCATGGAATGGCCATATATATGGTTAATTCATTAACTGTGGATCCCCCCCCATGAAGACCTAGATCTTTTTGAAAATGAGTGCATAAGTCAACCACTGAGTAGGAACAAGTGGGTAATTATGGAAACCTGACCCAATTATTCTGCCCCAAGACCCTGAAGCCAAGCCTGAAAGAAGTGAGAGTAATTCTTGGCAGATGCCTTGACTAACCAAACATTTTCTATTCTAATGCCCAGCAGTACTTATGACCCCACAAAAATATCAGCCACTACACTATTGGCTCATTCTGACAGTTAAAGCTTGAGTGACCTTGAAAACATCTCAGATACATACCTGTCCAGCCTTGGCATGTGCCCTTTCTCTACTGGCAATTTATTACCACACGAGGCAGTAGATTCCACCTTTAAATAACTTTTTTTTTTTCAGAAATGTCTTTGTTAAATTGAGATGAAATATATAACCCAGTAACTTCTACTTATTGGTACTAGTTCTGAGGACTCTCAGGTAAAGTGCATTAGGTCTTTCTTTTTGTGATGATCTTTAAGCTGTTTGAACACATTTGTCTTTATAAAGTATTCTACTCCCCTTATTCATCTACACCATGCCTACAAATATATTTCAGATGACAGCATGAACTTCAGTAAATTGTTGCCAAAATCTGCTATGCACAAGGTTCTTTGCATATTAGATATGATAGGTATTGAGAATAGTGTGAGACACAGCTTTCCTGAAGCTGATGAGAAGTGACACAGAAATATACACAAATAACTACTGGTACACTGCTGCTTTGTAGGCCTAACTCCTATAGAAAAGTAGAATATTACAATATTTTATTATACATCTTAAGCCTTATCTTAAAATATGTACAAATTTGTAATCATTTGGTTGAAGATAATGGAACTAATCCTTAAAATATTACAAATGGTATTTGTCACTAAAACACACAAAGCAATTTCAAATATATAATATAAAGTATGCTGCTATCACTATTACTACTACTGCTACTACACACACATACACATCTATAAAAACTATGAAACTATACCTATATGTGTAATTTTATATATTTTAAAGCTATTTTCATGAATTATGCTATATGATCATAAGATATTTTACAAAATGGGAAAACTTAGGCACACAATAGTTAACTGATCAGAGAGCAGACATCAGATCAGAGATTGTATGCTGAACCTTCTGACAATGGCATTCGAGTTCTTACCACTCTACTGTGACAACTCAAATTCTAAAGTCATCCTTCAGCACATTAACATTTTCTGCATTTTTTCTACTTTTAAACATTCACCCCCTAGATACTGCAATTTATTTTCAAAGATAAAACCTTAGTAGGCTCTCTTTAGTATTTTTAGTTGAAATTCTGAGAACAATTTTATGCAATTATCCAGTCAACATTTGTCAGAATTTTGAGGCAAAGTTGACTTGACAATAATGAAAAATAAATGACCTATCTTCTTGAACTGACTGCATGTGCAGTAATTGCATAAAACTTTGATTCACAATAGAGATATAGAACAGAATGCATTAGGGAATCCCGAAAACATTTCTAGAAGTTAATTTTTTCCAAAGTCTACTTTTTATCTTTGTCCCACCAACTGTAGCCTAAGTCAAGGTACTTAGTTAATGAACAATGATTTCTTTTTGAAAACTATGGAAATGATCCCAAATTATGATACTTGGATTTCATGTCCACCAAAATCAGGTTGCCCTATTGTCTGCTCAGGGTCACTGGTCATGCCCATATCATTCTCAATG
>PVLC010025929.1:0-23149 GCA_004027655.1 Graphiurus murinus | reverse complement strand
AAAAAAAAAAAAAAAAAAAAAAAAAAAAAAAAAAAAAAAAAAAAAAAAAAAAAAAAACAAATACAAAGTTCATGATGACTACTGTGCCACAAGTAACAAAGTCCTACGTCTCTGATCTAGAAGTCTCATGTCTTCTGTTATGAAACTGTAGAAATCTTACTCATTAGATGTGGTTTAGGATCGAATCTCTGACCATTCACAGTTCTTGAATACAAGACAATTTTCCCTTTTTCTCAAAACCCTGCTCTCTGGAGCCCATCAAAGATGGGGCTAAAAACAGTACTTAATGGAAGAAAGAGATACATAAAGAAAGAGAAGAAACCTAACTTGCCCATTAAATTTGAAACCTGCATCAGTAGTGGGAAACTTCAAATTAGATAAGGGATGAAAGTTAAAAGAGGATACTGGAATTAATTTTTAATACATTAAAATTAAACATTATCATACTTGAATTTGGCTAAGGAAGCTAGAGGATGTACCAAAGATATCCAAAGGCAAAAACGGGTGATTTGGTATTTTATAATTGAGATACATAGCAAGAGCATAAAGAGCATGTATAAACACATGTTTATACATGTCCTCAATCAAGGCAGACAATAATTACATACTTGTGAGTATAATTACATGTAAAAAAACAAATATTTAGTGAGTGCACAATATATACCAACATAAGATTCTAAGAATTATGCATATATTGGTTCATTCATTTCTAATGAAAACCAGATTGATTATGTATGGGTGGCAAAGAACAGTTAAAATACATGGTCATGGTCATGACAGTGCAGCTATGAGGTAATAAAGTCAGGGTTGGAAAAAATTATTTATAGAAAGAAATATTTTATCCTACAAATGTGGCTCTATTTTTATTTTTATTTTTATTTTTTGCGGTACTGGCGATTGAACTCAGGGGCATTCTACCTCCGAGCTACACCTCCAGCCCTATTCTTTATTCTTTATTTTGAAAACAGGTCTCAGTAAGTTGTGGAGTGCCTCACTAGGTAGCTGAGGCTGACTTCGAACCCGGATCCTCCAGTCTCAGCCTCCTGAATGCTAGGATTACAAGCGTGCGCCACCATGCCCGACTCAAATGTGCCTCTATAATAAAGGTATTTTTCCTTTACTAAATTACAATATTTGTAATCAGTAACATGTTTTTATACTTAAAAATAACCTTATGTATCTTTATAGATCATTTTTCTCCCACTCTCCAAGGTATTAAAGATGCAATTGACCTGGATATTTTCAGTAGAGTGCCCAGTACACTAATAGCATATATCATTGTATCCCAAATATTATAATAAATTGTGATGTATTATTAGGTATCTCAGTTATTTCCTGTTGTTTAACAAACCATTCCAAGCATAGTTCTTACAACAATACTTTATTATTACTCTTTTGCAACATTTTGGATTGGCTGAGCTAAGCTAGACAATCTTGTTTGGTGTCTGTCATATACTTGCAATCAGATAATGGCTAGACTGAAGTCATCGGATGCTCAAAAAAAGCAAGGTATCAGAATGGCCCACTCACATGGCCAAAAGTTAATGCTAGCTCTCATCTGAGAACTCAACTGAGACCATTCAGCAGCAGATTTTTTTATGAAGATTGATCTTATCGTAATTTGTGGTCAGATTCTGAGGGTGAATATCCCAAGGACAAATGTCCCAAAAAGCAGAAAGCAGAAGCTGCCTAGACACTGAAGAAATCACATTATATCACTTCTACCAGGGATGAATTGTGACATTCAAAAGCCAGGGCACTTTTGTTTTCATTGACCCTTCTTTCACCAAATAACTAAATAAATACATAAATGGCATTTAAATGTATAATCATATGTCACGGCACTGTTAATATAAAGAATATATCATTGTATAATCAAATATTTTTAAGCCTAAAATTTCATTTTTTTAGATTTCAAAAGAAATAACATTTTTATAGGCCACTAAAAGTATCAGAGTCCCTAGGAACTGTGCTAGCTGTATCTAATGGATAAGTTGGCTGTTACTTCTGTGACAGTCTGTTGTCAAACCAATCTCAGATCCCACTAAATTCAATATGGCAAAGAGATAAATTCTCCTTTTAGTGGGGGAAGGACAAGGTAACATCAACTGCAGAGCATGCACATAGCAGATATTGTTAAAATAATCTTTGGAAAACCAAAATCCATCAAAATGAATAAGCTTTTGATAAGTAATGTGCCCTTTTGCATTTTTTTCTTATGATGTATGTATATATTAAAATCTCAACATCTGCTCTTCCAAAAGTCATTGAGAAGCCTTAAAGTAATATTTCTAGTACTCAGGGTCCTCAGAAAAATGGTAATCAGCCATACTGTCTCCAAAATTCTGGTATATAAACATAAAGATATATTACAGGTTCAGAAAATTGTTACTGAAGCAATAATAAATTGAGAGATATTTTCAAGAAATTCAAATGGGTTCTTGAAGAAATATTCACTTCCATGGATAACTTCAAAAATATAATACTATGAAAATTGATGTTATGCTAGATTGTTGCAATTTCAATGCAAGGTGGAAATCTAAGCAAGTAAACACGCATCCATACCATATCATCAAATGAATAAAGGAGTCATGAGTGAGTATCTATGTTGGTTTAATGGACCTAGCTATTTTCTGTCTTAAAGATTGATATATCTTGGTGTAGAAAACAATGACTGCCATGTTTTGAGAAATGTGAGTCATACACAGATACAGAGAGAAAGGTGAGAGGAGAGAGAATGAATCTATTATGCCAAGTTACAGCTTTGGAAACATTTTCTCAATAATAAAGATACCAAATATAGGTGGCAAAGTACAAATTCAGTGTATTAAAGATTATCCAGGATATTTTCTCTCTCTTCCACAGAAATACGAGGCCATTTTTATACTGACTAATATGTTAAACTATGGTCTTACAAGTCCATTCACAAAGGACTCTTCCAAAATACCAATTACATCAGCATAGGGCTAGGTTGGAAGGTTAGAATGAACAGATTGGTCATTTGAAGACTGATTTTCCATGCATAAAATTTAAAAAAAAAACTATTGAAGTCAAAAGAAAGCAAAACAATATCACACAAAAGTCATTAAAAACATTACATGTAAGAAGAATGGACTACACTTCTTTATAATTTTAATCATTATAAATTACAAAGTAATGATTAAATGGTAGCAGTAAGATAGACACTAATTTTGACATTCCAAAAATACAAGAACTTAGACTTTTCTCTATCCAGCACCCATTCTTTTAAGAATTTTACTCACATAATTGTTTGGGGAAATTAACCTCTCCATTCACACACCTTCTTCCCAGTATATGGTTCAAATCAGTCTGTTATGGAGCTTTAAGAAAAAACTTAAAGATTTTCTAAAATAATTTTTTTTTCGGTACTGGGAATTGAACTCAGGGGCATTCTACCTCCGAGCTACACCCCCAGCCCTATTTTTATTCTTTATTTTGAAACAGGGTCTCACTAAGTTGCGCGTGCCTCACTAGGTAGCTGAGGCTGGCCGCGAACCCAGATCCTCCGGTCTCAGCCTCCCGAATGCTGGGATTACAAGCATGCGCCACCACGCCCGGCTTTCTAAAATAATTTTAAGAAACTAATTATTGCAGTGGGTATTCATTGAGGCTTTATTATGTATTGAGTATTTTTAAAGCATCTTGAAATTTATTAACATAATTTTCCCAATAACCCTATGAGTATCTAACATATTAGTCACATTTTACAAATGGGAAAACTGAGGCACAGAGAATATACATAACTTGTTGAGGGTTATGCAACTAGTATGAACAGTATTCAAACCAAGGTTAAACCCACACATCCTAATACCAGAGCCTGTTTTCTTAACTATTTTTTTTTATATATATTTTGGTGACCAAAATTGGAAAAAATCCAGTTATAGTTTCTTTCTATAGGAAATCAGTTATAGGAAAACTTCAAGGGTAATATTAGTTATAATTACCTAATAGTTTTTTAAGAAGACTAAATTCATTACCAGTAATAATACTTGTTATGATTAATTTCTTATAATTACAGACATATTCATCAATTATAAAGCTAAAATTTCCAAATACTTAAAAATATAGATTATACCCTTTTCTTTAATCCATTGTAATGTATACCAGGTAAACTTTTTTATTAGAAATTTATCCATAAAAGAACCTTTCATTATAAAGGATTTATATAAAAATTAGTTTCTCTTGATTGATTAGAAACATTGGGTTTCACTGCTAAGAAAATAGCACAGGAATCTTCACTGTTCATTAGTGTCAGATCCATATCTGACTACACCCTTTACTAAACCTAGAATTTGAAGACCAGACTTTCTTTCTTGTCCTCAAGTTTCTTGAACAGTAGTCAGAGGCTATTATATTCAACCTAAATGATAAATCAATAGGCCAATTCTAAAATGTTTAAAAGTCTACAGAGTAGTGTTTTTGTTCGAGCTAAACTCTGCTTCCTGCATGCTCTCAGTTTGATGTGTGGGGTTAAGAGAGAGTAGTTTGTATATGATACATCAGAGTCTATAAACTAAAGTTGCTTCCCTCCTTAAAATTTGTCCTAAAACTCAAGTTGTGAACTCGTAGTGTAAAATAGTCTATAGTTCTTGAATAACTCAGTATTGGTGTCTCCTTTCACAGCTTTTATTCTGGAAGGCTGTTTATACTGTGCATCTCACCCCCTACTCTGCTGAAGTCAACCTTCTGACTCTTAGGTGACTTCCAGAGACTAAGTTGAGCAATGAGAAGACTGACTTTTTCTCCACGATTACTCCATAAATGGAAGAATACAGGAACTGCCTTCATTATTATACTTGAAAGGGATTGAAAACATACAGTGTCTAAGAGAATCTTTCCAGTCTAGTGTTCTATCTAAATGCTAATTTCTTTCTCATTGTAATATGTGGAATGAAATACCCAAACCACCACAGGAAGTTCTACGATGATTCTAGAGATGTAGCATCAAAGCATCATTATCTTTAACAGCACCTTTTCTTTCAATTTACTAACAGAACTACAGCTCAGTGTGAACATTTATTTTTCCTGGGCTGTCTTTACACCACTCTCATAAGTCTTACTGTAAAATTTCTTACTGACATTTCTTCACCAGTCTTAACTTCATATTCATTTTTAAAAATTATTTGCATAGAGTAATTCATTTCTGTATTGTTTATATATTTTTGTTTTCCACATATTGTGATATTTTGATAGCTTAGAAACCTTTCTGGCTGGGAACAGGCTGCTCCTTCCAGTTCCAGTAATAGCTAATTTTTGGAGATAACTAAGAGCTCAGCAAGAACAAGCCTTTGACATGCAGACTAACCAGTCCAGAGCCACACCTTATCTATCAGGCCCTTATGCCCTAAGGGCAATATTTCTCTCCTTAATTATCCATGTACCTGTACTGGCATCTAGGAATCACTTCTATACTTTAGAGTCTGCTAAAATTATCCAACAAGATAATTCTATACTGTGTACTAATCCTGCCTGAATTTTTTTTTTTTTTGGTGGAAACTACTATACAGAATTTGGGATAGAGTGCCCCCTCCTGCCTTCTTATTGACACCGTTACTTTACCATGTGACCTGTATGGCATGCCATACTTTGTATTTCTAGGACCTGTGAACATTATAACCTTTTTACCCTGAGCCTTTCCTATGTAGTGTCTTGTGGCCCTACCTGACTGACCATCATGCAAAAGAGCACAAAATAAGTTTTACTGGAACCAAGGTCCTCTTAAATGGCAAAAAAATAATGTTACTTAAAAATAAAGTAGACTTATGCATTAAGTGAACTTTGACAGTGGGGAAAATTGTTACAATTTTGACATATGATGATAAGTATTATAATAAAAGTAGAATCAAATGAAGATCAATTCCTTTCTGAGTTATATTCAAAGCTGGATTCCTGGAAGTCTATATGCTAAGTTCCCAGGTTGGGAGAAGAACATTTCAGATAAACATAATGCAGTATGCAAAGCATGGAAATACATGTGTTGATGGAGAGATGAGTAGTTTTGGGTAATGAAAGACTGGGGTCGGGATGTAGGTAGAGTGAGGAAATAAGTAGATGTAAGTATATAAAGGGAAGGGATTACTCAAGCCCCTCCCCCTTCCTATAATAAGGATATAAATTTTTATATCATGATCCTCAATCTTTTTTCCTGTTCATCTACACATGGTAGATGAAGTTCGCCTAAAAGATAAAAGTCCTTAAGGAATATCTAAAACTGTTACCATAAGCTATCTAAGTTTAACCTCTTCCCATAGATCTCAGAAAAAAACTGAAATAAGTATTGCTTAATCAAAATCGTGTTAAAGAATTATCATACTATCTTTTCATTATGCAAAGCATACAAATTATATACAAACTTTGCAGATATTTTGTTATTTTAAAAAATAAGACACATTTCTCAACTGAATGATATATGTCTCTTTTAAAATCTAGGTTGAGAAGATGGCATCTGAGTGAAACATCTCTCCTCAGGCACTGTGAGCTCAAATAAAATCTAGCATAAAAGCAGCTTATTGACTGATTAACAAATTCAGCAAAGTGTCTGGATACAAAATCAATCTTCAAAAATCAGAAGCTTTTCTGTATGACAACCATAAATCCACTGAAAAAGAAATCCATTAAACAATTCCACTCACAATAGCACCCCGAAAAATAAAATACTTAGGGATAAACCTAACCAAAGAGGTAAAAGATCTCTATAAGGAAAACTATGAAAAGTTGAAGAAAGAATTTGATGAAGACCTTAGAAGATGAAAAGATCTACCATGCTCTTGGATAGGCAGAATAAATGTCATCAAAATGGTCATCCTCCCAAAAGTAATCTACAAATTCAATGCAATACCCATGAAATTACCAACGTCACTCCTCACAGACATAGAAAAATCAGTCCTTAAATTCATTTGGAACAACAAAAAGCCCAGACTAGCCAAAGTAGTTCTTAGCAACAGGAACCATACAGGAGGTATCACAATACCTGACTTCAAAATCTACTACAAAGCCACAGTAATAAAAAACAGCATGGTATTTGCATAAAAAGAGACACATAGACCAATGGAGTAGAATAGAAGACTAAGAAACAGACCCATGTTCTTACAGTCAATTGATTTTTGACAAAGGAGCCAAAAATATACAATGGAAAAAAAGATAGCCTATTTAACAAATGATGTTGGCAAAACTGGTTAACCATATGCAGAAAACTGGAAATAAACCTCATTTTATCACCCAGCACAAGAGTCAACTCAAGGTGGATCAAAGACCTGGTCAGGACAAAGACCTTGCAGCTACTTGAAGAGGGCAGAGGACCAACACTTCAACACATAGGCACAGGTAAAAATTTTCTCAAGAAGACCCTAAAATCATAAGCAACTGAAAGGAAGATCAATACATGGGATTGCATTAAACTGAAGAGCTTTTGTGCAGCAAAGGAAACTATCAAGAACCTAAACAGAGAGCACACAGAGTGGGAGAAAATTTTTGCCAGCTACTCTTCTGATAGAAGTCTAATATCTAGGATATACAGAGAACTCAAGGAAATCACAACTAAGAAAACAGATAACCCAATTAAAAATGGGCAAAGGATCTAAATAGACACTTCACAAAAGAAATACAAATGGCCAATAAATGTATGAGGAAATGTTCAACCTCATTAGCAATCAGAGAGATGCAAATCAAAACTACCTTGACATTTCACCTACCTCCAATCAGAATGGCAATCATAAAAAACAGGAACAACAACTACTGTTGGCGAGGGTACATTGTTGGTGGGATTGCAAATTAGTGCAACCACTTTGGAAATCAGATGGAGGATTCTCAGATGAATGGGAATGAACCTACCATATGATCCAGCAATACCACTTCTGGGTATCTATCCGAAAGAATGGAAACCAAACTACCAGACCGATCCATGTGTAAATATGTTTATAGCTGCACAATTCACAATAGCCGAACTATGGAAACAGCCAAGATGTCCATCGACAGATGAATGGATTACAAAACTATTGGATATGTACACAATGGAATTTTACTCAGCCATAAAGAACAAAATCATGTTATTTGCAAGGAAATGGATGCAACTGGAAAACATTATGTTAAGTGAGATTAGTAAGTCACAAAGAATAGAAAAGCATATGTTCTCCCTAATGTGCAGATGCTAGGGAGAAGATGGAGCATAATTGGGCTTCCAGAAGAAAACAGAGAAACCCTCAGTAAGCAAAGAATTTGGCTTAACTGAAGAGGATGGACAGGCGAGGTACACCCTAATGCACCTGATGTACTTACACAAATATATCAAGGTCAATCACTAAACTGAACTTGAGAAGGAGGGAGGGTGAGAGAGTGGGGTGGGAATTGGGGAAGGGGTTAAATGAGAAATGTGTGCATATATGCCTTTATCATCTTGTACCTAATAAAGATGTATGGTTACAATGCACCAATTACTATAAAAAATAAGTAAATAAAAACAACATAGGTTGAGTTCCAGTAGAAAGAACAAAATATGGTTTTTGATGTAGGGAGAACACTAGCTAGAAGATTATTGAAATTGTCCCATTGTGAAGAGAAAGTGAGAATCTAGATAGGGAAAGACTAAATATATTTGGAGACTAAATTGGTGTTCAGAGTGAAAAAGAAGACGGAAATCATAGAGGTTAAAATATTTAAGCTGCAGTTTTGATGAATAAGTTATTGTTATCAAGAGATAGACTAAGTAGAAGAAGCAAATTTAGAGGTGGAAGGAGATTCCAGAGAAAGAAAGATATATGTGTAACTTATTTACCACAACTTGCACATTCCTCACTAATAGTAATTTAAACAAATAGGCATTTATTTTGCTTTTATAACTAAGGCCAAGATAAAGGAAGCTCTTGGAGTTAGTCTGGCTATTTAAGGATACCTTCAGAGATGTAGATTCTTTTCATCTTTTGAATTCCATATCCTTATTTTGTTTGCCTTTGGTGTCAAGATCAACATATAGTGACTGTGGCTTCAGGTATTATGTCTCTGCTCAAAGCAGAAAGAAGGCAAAGTGGGTTTGGGAATGAACCTTTGGAAAAAGGCTAAAATATATCTGATAAGATAATGTTAGGGACATTACACATATGAGTTATTCATTAAACATCCACATGTGTAATGAATAGAGTTTCAGGATGGAGAATGATATTGCTGATTGTAAAGTCATGACAATGGGTGACATAAATTAGGAAGAGACTGTGGAGACAGAGATGAGTAACAAGAGAACAGGATGTATCCTGGTATATAAACAACCACTTGAGATTTAGTTTGGCAATTGAGTATGAACAGTGAAAATATTAGAAAGAGAACTTGGAGTCCCCAAAGAGAACTTTCTGTAGGATGATGAGTTAGTCAGTTTTATGTCATTGTGACAAAAGTAGGTGACAAAAACAATTTAGAGCAAGAAAGATTTATTTTGGCTCATAGTTTCTTAAGATTCAATTTATGGTTATATGGCTCCATTCTTGTGTGTCTGAGATGGCAGAAGGGCATGGTGGAAGAAAGCTGCTCAGTTCATGGCAGCCTGGTAGCAGAGGAAGCACAAAAGGACCAGGGAGAAGATAAACTCTTCCAAAGAGCACCTGTTGTACCTACTACTTCCACTTCTCAGTAGTCCATCCAGATATGAATGGTTTAATCCATCAAATGCATTAATCCACTGATGAGGTCAGAGCCATCTTGATCCAATCATTGCCTAAAAGCCCCACCTCTGAATCTTGCTGCATTGGGACCATGCTTTCAATACATGAGTTTCTATGGGACATTGCAACTCTGTATCATCACACATGAAATGGTCCAGAGCATCAGAAATTATAAAGGGGCAAAATAGGATAGTATATAAGAGCTATGTGGAAGTTAGACATTTTTGGCTTCATAGAAACAGTTTTTATTAGCTTGAAAACAGTTCCTATCATACTGTATATTGAAACATGAACTTGAAGTCTTAAAACAATTGTAGACAACAATCACCAAAATTTTGTAGTAAGAAGAAAGGAGGAAAAATTCAAAATCAACATGAAATTTTTAAATGTTGTAAGAAAAATTACTGCTAGTATTGGCGAGATTGGAGAACAACTGTAAAGGGAAAAAACAGTGAATGAAATGGTTGGAAGTAGAAAAAAAAAGGAATTCATACAAGTTCCATAAGAAGAGATCAGTTGTGCCAAAAGCACAGAAGTGTTCTGGCTTCATAGAACATTCCATTTTCTCTTTTTAAATACAGAAAATTTCTCAAATAACTGTATATCAGAATTATAATAGACACAAAAGTAAGTCATCTTTATGTAAGGAGCTAAGCACACTGCCTGATATATATTCACAGGGTTCCTCTCTCTTGTTCCATTAAGATTATAGGGAATGATACAGGGATGGATGCCAATTTTGTTACTTTTAGAAATGGGTACAAGGAAATTTTTTAAAAATCACTAGATATGGTCTTTCTATCTCTCAGAATGATGCTAGACTTAGAATATCTCTAGGCAAAAGCAAAACAAATCAGTACATTTCCTAATCTTTATGAAGAGGGGACTCATCTGTATTTATAGAGTAGCTATTAAAGTAATGCCTATTTAGATCTTCAGAAAGTGCAAATAAGCTTAGGGACTGAACATGAAGCTGCAATTCTGACCTTTTTAGCATAGCTACTTTCAGCTCCCAGGTTTAGAGTCTAGATCCTACATCCTGCCTAAATACAGGGACTGCCTTATTTATTGTTTTTTTATTCTCTAACTAAAAGTAATAAACAACTATACTAGACTAGTTCTTATTTCAGGTCCCCTGAGAGTTAGAGAGATACCATCTTTGGATTCCTGAAAAGGAATAAGTAAGTTCCAAACTTTCTGAATCTAGACTTATTAATTCCTTAAAAGCAAACTTACACAAATGATTCCAGGCTGCAGAGAATGTTAGCACACATGTAGTGCAAAATCCAGCCCAACCATTTCAAAATGACTCAATACCCTTCCATTATACTTTATTCTTTGGACTCCAATTACCTTTTCATAGCTACATGGGATAAGTGTCCATTTACTTGATCAGTATGATACTTTTACATTACTCACATAATGCTATCCCTCAAGTGTGCTAACAATCTGAAAATAGATTTCTTTTAGAAAAAGAGGGAATAGATTTTCTTTTTCTTTTTTTTTTTGTTTACCATGCAGGTATATATTAAATAGACCAAAGAGGAAGATCCTAGCTTTGTTTCATTCATTTATTATATCAAATCTATAAAGTATCAGTTATCTGTTTTGTGGAAAGAGTACAATCTTTTATTACAAAAATTCAAATATAATCCAACCACTCCCCTAGAGAGGATATCATTAACATTCTGGACCAAACTTTCACATAATATTTACCTTCCTCTGTCTTTCTGCATTTTACAACAAAAGAACATTCATCTTCCAAGTAGAACTAAATTAAGCAAGGTTCCAAGACATTTTGTACTTCTGACATGATTCATGTATATGTGATGAATGAATTTACATATGTGTGTGATAACAAACTAGCCTCTCTTTCAGTACTTCCTCTGTATTTAAAACCAGTGAGGAAATACTCCAGCAGAAATGGGCTCCACTTAAGGATATTTTTTTGAGAAACATGGGACTGTGAAACAAGCAAAAAAAAAAATCCTATCTCTAATAAAAACCTCATGCAACATTTCTAGTTTCACATATAACCAACATCCAGGCTTCAAGATGTATAAAAATAAGTGAGCAAACCAAGATATGTCCCTCTTTTTGTCAACTATCTGGAAAAGAGTAGAAGTAGCTACAACTTTAAAAACATGAATAAGCTCTTTCCCAAGTAGAAGCTGGTACTAATGGAATTAAAATAATTCCAAATATATCAGAAAAATATTATTAGAGAAAAAAGGTTCACAGAGTTCTTAGAATGCATCAGCCACTTTGGGAAACCCCATATTCTCTTCATATTCCTTCCTACTCTGATGGTCCTCCAGTATCATAAATCTAGGACTTCCTAAGTCAAATCCCTAAGTTATGAATCTCAGGATCCTTTGACATTGAGTATAGCTTCCATTAAGCAGACTCATTTGTAGGAGATATGGAAGAAAAGAGTAAATATTATGTGGTTGAAGAGTTCTGGAGAGAACTGCCTGATTGAGTTGTTGGGTTTGCTGTATTAGTTACAGAAAAAGAGCTAGCTTCTGACTCCTGCTTCATGGACTCATCTAGAAACAGCAATGAGATTTGCATTGATGCAGTTTCGAGGTGTTATAGGTATTGCTCCTGTTTCAGGTTCTGTGTTATTAAAATTTATAACCTATTTCAGGCATTCTATAAAATACTGAACACTCTTTTTTTTTTTTTTTGAGTTAATGGGGATTGAACCCAGAGGCATCCTACTTCTGAGCTATGCCCCCAGCCCTATTTTTTGTTCTTTATTTTGGAAACAGGGTCTCACTAAGTTGTGGAGGGCCTCACGAAATCACTGAAGCTGACCGTGAACCCAGATCCTCTGGTCACAGTTTCCCAAGTACTGGGATTACAATTGTACACCACCACATCCGGCTAGAATACTTTTAATAAACACATTTTCCACTTAAACTATCTAGAATGGCTTCTCTTGTCTGCAACAAGACCCTGACTGATAAATTGGTTTAGAAATGGTTAGTGTATATCTAAGATTCTTAGATGAGAAAATACCTTGTAATTTTAGAAATATTTGTTTGGCAGAAATAGCTCCACCTACACAGGTCTATTACTATTTCAGAACCTATAAATTTGACAAACTCTTTTTCCATTTTGTCAATCCTATTTTGTGGCTTATTTTCCAACTTTGAAGATACATTTCTTTGTTATAAAATAGTATGTAAGCATAAATGTGATAGAAATATTTTATGATACCCCATAGGTTAACTCACTTTTCCCGGAATGTATTACCTGTGGATAAACTGACAATTATTATCTTTTGCACAAAGATTTTTAAAGATATCTACATCCATTTCTACCATGATTTTATCATGTCTCTAAAATTACTATATTCTATGTCTATATAAATGACTCCACAGGACTTTATTTCTAACACCATACTAGCACCAAATCAAATTAAACATATTAGAAGTGATAACTCTCTTGGTAGCCCCAAATCCCCCAAAGGGAAAACTCACAATAATCATCAGACATGTTCAAATTGCCTACTATATTGTTTCAATATCATATGATTTAATTATTTATCAGAGTTATTGTTAATGTCTGCTGCACTCAGCTGTAAGTGCTGTGAAGACAAGAATCTTTGTTTTGATCAATGATGTAACCCAAGCACCTAGAAAACTATGAGAATACCCTGAATGAATATTTATTGAATGAAAATGATTGGCTGGTTTCAACCTCCAAATAAGTGAAAGTTACTGTTTCTCTGACTTAATCTAGGTCTTCATCCTCTATTTGATAAATTCTATTCAAAACTGATCCTTGACATATATTACATAAGCAATGCTGAATTTTCTCTAATTTCTTTTCTTTTCTTTTTTTTCTTTGAGGTACTGGAGATTGAACCCAGGGGCATTCTACCTCCGAGCTACATCCCCAGTCCTATTTTTTATTCTTGATTTTGAAACAGAGTCTCAGAAGATGATGTTGGAGTGAAACACCTCTCATTAGGCACTGTGAGCTCGATTCAAATCTGCCACAAAAGCAGCTTCTTGACAGAAGAAAAAAAGCAAAAAAAAAGTGAACAAAGCTATGAAAACTGAAGTACAGTTGAACAGAAGCCAGAAGCTGACCAGGGAGAGCAAGGAGCCCATCCACATGGAAGCGGCACCATGCTGCAGAGTGGAGGTGGCCATTGAGCCAGCCACCTGGTGTGGGGCCTACTAACATCAAGATATTTAACGACCTTCTACATTCCCAGTGACAAGAGGTGGAATAAGCAATTCCAGAACTCTACATCCTAACCAGCTGGTGTATCCCTGCACAATCGACAGTGAGTGGAAAACGTGGTATGACCAGCTTAAGCCCATGCGGGGCCACCTCAGCTCACCTCTCCCTCAAGAGCCAGAGCAGCAATCAACTACACTGCTGAGCTTGTATCAAAACTGCTGCAAAAAGAAGGAAAGAAAAGCAAAGCAGCAAAAAAGTGAACACAGCAACAAAAGGAGATGGTCAGAATCCAGAAAGCAGACCAGGGAGAACAAAGGAGCTGGTGCTTGTGCATCAGTGGCAGCCGCCATTTTTTCAGCTGCCCACAGCAGCAGTGATCTACCCAAAAGGTCTGCAGAGGTCAAATCAGGTCTGTTTTTACAACCTTGCAGGGTTTTTTATTTTGTTTCTTGATGTTGTTTGTGTTTTGTTTTGTTTTTACTCTGTTTTTGTTTTGCACTGCTTTGATTTATCTATGTTTGTTTGGAGATTGGTTGTTAGCTTTTGCTCAGTTTGTTGACTCTCTTCCTTATCCCTTTTACAAGCTTCCCTCCCTTTCTCCCATCTATATTCTTTTCCTCAACACTTTTTCTTTTTCCTTTCTCACATCAAGACTATTTCATACCACTAAAACTAAAAACTCTACATTGACTATCAGAATCCCTGTCATATCCACTATCTGTAATATTTACCATATATCACCTCAACACACTAAACCTCTTATTCCAATGGACAATACCCTCTACCTTACTTTATTCTTGCATTCATCACTGTGACTTCTCACCCAACCTTCACCAATGAACACAACCTGTCCTTGTATATACCAGAAGATACCTCTAAACACCCACTGCAGAGATTGGACTAGAGAGGTGAGCCACTAGAAAGGACAGCCAAACCCTAAGGATGAACTCACCTCTGCTGATAGAAGGAATAGCTCAATACATCCTACATCAAGGCCTAAAAACACAGAGACCATAAACTGCCCTACATACACCTCTGAGATGAATCCCCATAATAGGAGCAAAAAAAAAAAAAAAAAAAAAACCCTAGAAGTCAACACCTGAAACCCACCAAAAGCACTAATAGAGTGGGCAGAAGAAGTCCTAGAGTAATTGCAACTCAGTGCAAGATAACATTCTTAGAGAGAAAATAAAAATAAGAAACGTACAAATTGAGAGAAAGCTTGCAAGAATAGCAAAGATATAAATTTAAGAACAGGGAGACCATGGGAAGGAAAAATAGCAAAGAAACAATGAGCTAACACAATACCTAAATAAAAGAACTCAACAACACTGAATGGCAGAGATTAGGAAAAGAAAAATTCAGATTTTTAGTAGTAGAAACTATACAAAACTTTCAGAAAGAATGCAGAGAGAGTTGGAAAGAAATGATCAAACAAAGAATCTGACGCTCTGAGAAGGAACCATAGAGAAGCCTTGAGAGAAGTGAAGGATGTGAAAGATGCAATAACTGAAGTGAAGGCATCAACACAAACTATAAACAATATATTAGACCACATGGAAAAGAGAATATCACTCTTAGAAGATGACCATTCCAAAAATGAATCCATTGTACATAATTTAGAAAAAAAATTTGACAGTATGAATTGGACATCAATGAGATATGGAACAATTTTAAAAGAGCTAACCTAAGAATAATAGGCATAGAAGAGGAATTAGAAGTTGAAACAAATGGAATAAACAACTTATTCAAAGAAGTAATATCAGATAATTTTCCAAACATAGAAAGAGAAGTTGACACACAGGTACAGGAAACATATGAAACTCCCTCGAGACCAGACCAAAGAAGAGGTTCACCATGCCACATAATAGTCAGGTTGACTAATGAAGAGGCTAAGGAGACAATTCTAAAGGCAACAAAAGTAAAATGCCAAGTGACATTTAGAGGCAAACCAATTAGAATCACTCCACACCTCCCAAACCAAGTCATGAAAGCCAGGAGAGGCTGGAGTGACATATTCCAAACTCTGAAAGAAAATAACTTGTAGGCAAAATTCTCTTACCAAGAAAAAGTCTCCTCAAAATTGATGGGGATGTAAAAATCTTCCATGAAAAACAGAAACTGAAAGAATTTATGTCTTCTAAGCCAACACTAGAGAAAATCCTAAAAGAGATTAACTACAAAGACGAACAAGTAAACATCAGAACCAGAGAAACAATAATTTCCATGAAGCAAACAACTAAGCAAAGAAGAATAAACAGCATGAAAAACAGAAGACAAAACTCAAAGTGTTAGGAATTAAAAATCATCTCTCAATAATCACACTGAATATAAATGGTTTCAATTCCCCAATAAAAAGGCACAAGGTGGCAAAATGGATTAAAACCCAGAATCCATCTATATGTTGCCTGCAAAAAACACACCATACAAGAAAAGATTCCCACAAACTAAAGGTGAAGGGCTAGAGTAAGGTAATTCATGCCAATGGAACTCAAAGATAAGCAGGAGTAGCAACCATGATATCAGATAAATTAGACTTCAAAACTAAGCCTATCAGAAGAGAAAAAGCAGGTCATTTTTTACTAGGAAAAGGAACAATCTAGCAAGAGGAAATAACAATTATCAACATCTATGCCCCAAACATAGGGGCAGCAACTTTAATAAAACAAACTTTTCATTATATAAAGTCACATATAATTCCCAATACAAAAATACTTAGAGACTTCACTATTCTCACATCATTAGACTGATCTTCTACACAAAAGGTCAGTAAAGATGCTTCAGACCTAAATAATATCAGAAACCAAATGGACCTGTTAGACACATACAGAATATTTCACCCAACTACAGCTGAAATCACATTTTTCTCAGCTGCCCATGTAACCTTCTCCAAAATAGACCACATTCGGGGCCACAAAGAGAGCACTGGCAAATTCAAAAAATGTAACAGAATTCCCTGCATCTTTTCAGACCACAATGGAATGAAACTAGAAATCAACTCTAAGAAGACCCAGAGTAATTTTGTAAACACATGAAGACTAAACACCACACTGCTGAATGAGGAATGGGTTGTAGAAGTAAATTAAATTAAAAAATTCCTAGAAACCAATGAAAACAGAGACAAAATATATCAAAACCTCTGTGACACCTTAGGAGGAAATTTATAGCATTGAGTGCCCACATAAAAAGAATGGAAAAGCACCAAATAAATAACCTCATGACATAGCTCAAAGCCTTTGAAAAACAAGAACAGTCCAACACCAAAACCAGTAGAAAATAGGAAATTATGAAAATCAGAGCAAAAGTTAATGAAATAGAGAATAAAAAAAGTGTAGAAAATCAACAAAACCAAAAGTTGGTTTCTTGAAAAAATAAACAAGATAGATTAAACTATTGGCAAACCAAACCAAAAGAAAGAGAGAATCAACCCAAATTACCAAAATAAAAAATGAAAAAGGTGATATTACCACTGACAATGTGGAAATAGAGAGGATCATCAGAAACTATTTTGAAAAACTATACTCCAACAAAATAGAAAATGTAGAAGAAATTGACAATTTTCTAGACACATATAACCTTTCTAAATTGAGGAAAGAAGATATAGAAAACTTAAACTGACCAATAGCAGTCAAAGAGATAGAAGCAGCAATAAAGAGTTTACCATCAAACAAAAGCCCAGGGTCAGATGGTTTTCCAAGTGAATTTTATAAAACATTTATAGAAGAGCTAATCCCAATACTCCACAAAATATTCTGTGATATAGAAAGAAATGGGAACCTCCCATACACATTATATGAAACCAACATCATATTAATAACAAAGCCAAATAAAGACAGCTCAAGAAAAGAAAACTATATGCCTATATAATTGATGAACTTAGATGCAAAACTGCTAAACAAAATAGTAGCAATGTGCATTCAAAACCACATCAAGAAAATTATACACCATGACCAAATCAGGTTCATCCCAGGGATGCAAGGCTGGCTCAACATATGGAAAACAATCCATGTCATTCACCACATAAACAGAATCAAAGACAAAATCACATGATCATCTCAATTGATGATGAAAAAGCATTTTAGAGGATCCAACACCCATTCATGCTAAAAGCACAGCAGAGAGTTGGAATAGAAGGAACATACCGCAAAATCATAGAGGCATAATACAATATGCCTACAGCCAATATCATATTAAATGGAGAAAAACTGCAAGAGTTCCCACTAAAAACAGGAACAAGACAAGAATGTCCATTATCACCACTTCTGTTTAACATAGTGCTTAAGACTCTAGCCAGAGAAGGTAAGAGAAGGAAATCAAAGGGGTAAAAATAGGAGAGAAGAACTAAAACTATCCCTTTTTACAAATGACATGTTATTATACTTAGAAGACTCAACAAAGTCATCCAAAAAACTTACAGAACTCATCAACAAATTCAATAGTGTCTGGAAACAAAATCAATCTTTAAAAATCAGAAGCTTTCCTGTATGCCAACCATAAATCCACTGAAAAAGAAATCCAGAAAACAATTCCACTCACAAAAGCACCACAAAAAAAATAAAATACTTAGGGATAAACCTAACCAAAGAGGTAAAAGGAGCCGGGACTTGGAGCTGTGGTGATCAACCAGAAGCCGTAAGCTACAAACTCCACACAGCGACCAGGCAGGCGTGGAGTGAGCACCTCCAGGACCATACACTCTAGGCAGGCGGGGACTCCCGAAACAGCCACAGCAACTGGAACGCGTGGGACTGGACAAACAGCATAAGCTCCTGTGGGTCTGCCCCTGCTGCGCACCGCTGCAGAGAGGGAACAGTGACTATCTACACAGCAGAGCTTGAAGTAGAGCTGCTGTGGACACAGTTCCCTGACAGAAGGAAAGTGAACTAGAAGGGATGAAACTTGATTGGGGCAACGAGAGGTGCTGAAAAAAGCCCAGGAGGAAGAGAGGAGACTGCTCGCACCACGAACCGGCGGCCATCTTGCTACCAGCCCCGCCCAGCCAACTTCCTGTCAACTATCCAGACGGTCAGTGACCTCTGGCGCCTCCCAGAGGATCAGAGGAGGAACAGGCTGAGCAGCACGGATCTGTAAGTCTGCACCTCCAAGGTGCAGGGAAAACTGTACGAAGGATAGACTCAAACACACGCCCTTCTACAGCTTAGGAACGTAAGGGTGGAAGAACCCAGTGCATGAAGGGAACCTGGAAAGACCCGGCATTTAGACTGCACATCTGCCAACAGCAAAGGCAGGGAGAGAGACGCAACCAGGCCCTGTGGAGAGCCCAGAGACATAAGCTAACACCAACAAAACCCCCTGCCTGCATCGACAGAGAAAATTAAAATCCCAGAGACACACTCTAAAATTTAAGCTTGATACTTATGAACTAGCAGTGTCCGTTTTAGTGACTGGTTGCTGTTTTAGGCTTTGGGGTCTTTTTGTTTGTTTGTTTGTTTTTGTTTTGTTTTTTTAGTATTAAGCTGTATCTATTGTTACCCTGTTTTTATTTGTATTGCCTTGATTCTTTTATGTTTGTTTGGATGATTACTTGCTTTGTAATTACTTGCTTAGGTTGTTGAATCTTCTCCTTATCCCTTTTACAAGCTCTTCCCCCATCTATATTCTTCTTCTCAACACTTTACCTTCTCTCTTTTCTTTTCCTCTTTTTCCTCTCTCATACCAAGGCCATCTCATACTTCCACACTCAAAACTCTATATTCACTACCAGGTTCTCCTGACAGATATAAACTCAAGAGCAAGGGAACCATGGGAAGGAAAAATAACAAAGAAACAATGAGCTACCACAACCCCTCAATAACAGATCTCACCAACCCAGAATGGCAGAGATTACCAGAAGAACAATTCAGATCTCTAATACTAGAAACAATGCAGAATTTTCAGAAAGAAAGCAGGGAATATTGGAAAGAATTAAAGGAAGAAATAAAGGAACAAATAAACAAATAATTCAACGACCTGAAAAGAAACCAAAGAGAAGCATTGAAGGAAGTGAAAGATGAAATAATCGAAATGAGGGCCTCAATACAAACTATAAACAGCAGATTAGATCACATGGAAAATAGATATCACTCCTAGAGGATGACCACTCCAAAAGTGAATTATAGTGCATAACTTAGAAAAAAAATACGACAATATGAATTGGACATGGAAGAAATCTGGGCCAATTTTAAAAGAGCTAACCTAAGAATAATAGGCATAGAAGAGGGATTAGAAGTTGGAACTTATGGAATAAACAATCTCTTCAAAGAAATAATAACAGAGAATTTTCCAAACATAGAAAGAGAAGTCAACACACAAGTTCAGGAAACATACAGAACTCCCTCAAGACAAGACCAAAGAAGAGGTTCACCATGCCACATAGTAATCACACTGACCAATTTAGAGGCAAAGGAGAGAATCTTAAAGGCAACGAAAGTAAAAGGCCAAGTGACATTTAGAGGCAAACCAATTAGAATCACTCCAGACCTTCCGAATCAAGTCATGAAAGCCAGGAGAGGCTGGAGTAACATATTCAAAACTCTGAAAGAAAATAACTTGCAGCCAAGATTCTCATACCCAGTGAAAATCTCTCTTAAAATTGACGGGGATATAAAAACCTTCCATGACAAACAGAAACTGAAGGAATTTTTGTCTTCCAAACCAGCACTAGAGAAACTGCTTAAAGAAGAACTAACCAGTAAATGTCAGAACCAGAGAAACAATAACTTCCAGGAAGCAAACAGCTAAGCAAAGAAGAACAAACACTACTGCAAACAGAAGTCAAAACTCAAAATATTAGGAATTAAAAATCATCTCTCAATAATCACACTGAATATAAATGGTCTCAATTCCCCAATAAAAAGACACAAGGTGGCAAAATGGATCAAAACCCAGAATCCATATATATGCTGTCTGCAAGAAAGATACCTTACAAGCAAAGATTCCCACAAACTAAAGGTGAAGGGCAACAGTAAGGTAATCCATGCCAATGGAACTTGGAGACAAGCAGGAGTAGCAACTATGATATCAGATAAACTAGACTTCAAGATAAAGCTTACCAAAAGAGACAAAGCAGGTCATATTTTACTCGTAAAAGGAACAATCCAGCACGAGGAAATAACAATTATCAACATCTATGCCCCAAACATAGGTGCAGCCACTTTCATAAAACAAACTCTATATGATATAAAAACACACATAGATCCCAATACACTAATACTAGGAGACTTCAATACTCCTCTTAAACCTCTAGATCGCTCCCCTAAACAAAAGGTCAGTAGAGATGCCTCAGACCTAAAGGATACCATAAACCAAATGGACATATTAGACACATATAGACTCTTCCACCCAACTACAACTGAATTCACATTTTTCTCAGCTGCTCATGGAACCTTCTCCAAAATAGACCACATTCTCGGCCACAAAGTGAGCACCAGCAAATTAAAAAAATGCAACATAATTCCCTGCATCTTCTCAGACCACAATGGAGTGAAACTAGAAATAAACTCCAGGAAGACCCAAAGTAACTGAGTAAGTGCATGGAGACTGAACACCACACTGCTGAATGAAGAGTGGGTCATAGAAGAAGTAAGGGGAGAAATTAAAAAATTCCTAGAAACCAATGGAAACAGAGATACAACATATCAAAACCTCTGGGACACCCTGAAGGAAGTACTAAGAGGGAAATTTATAGCACTGAGTGCCCACATAAGAATAACAGAAAACCACCAATTAAATAACCTAATGACACAGCTCAAAGTCCTTGAAAAACAAGAACAATCTAGCCCTAAAGCCAGGAGAAGACAGGAAATCATGAAAATCAGAGCAGAAATTAATGAATTAGAGAATAAAAAAACAATACAGAAGATCAACAAAACTAAAAGCTGGTTCCTTGAAAAAATAAACAAGATAGATAAACCATTGGCCAATCTAAACAAAAGAAAGAGAGAATCAAACCAAATTACCAAAATAAGAGACGAAAAAGGAGATATTACCACCAACAGTATGGAAATACAGAAGATAGAAACTATTTTGAAAAAGTGTACTCCAACAAAATGGAAGATCTAGAAGAAATTGACAACTTCCTAGACACATACAACCTCCCTAAATTGAGTCAGGAAGATATCGAAAACTTAAACCCACCAATAACAATCAAAGAAATAGAAACAGCAATGAAGAGTTTACCATCAAAGAAAAGTCCAGGACCAGATGGTTTCCCAAGTGAATTTTATAAAACATTTTTAGAAGAGCTAATCCCAATATTCCTCAAGCTATTCCGTGAAATAGAAAGAAACGAGACCCTTCCAAACACATTCTATGAAGCCAACATCACATTAATACCAAAACCAAATAAAGACAGCTCAAGAAAAGAAAACTATAGGACTATATCATTGATGAATTTAGATGCAAAACTGCTAAACAAGATATTAGCAATGTGCATTCAAAACCACCTCAAGAAAATTATACACCATGACCAAACCGGGTTCTTCCCAGGGATGCAGGCTGGTTCAACATACGAAAAACAATACACGTAATTCACCACATAAACAGACTCAAAGACAAAAATCATATGATCATCTCAATTGATGCTGAAACAGCATTTGACAAGATCCAACACCCATTCATGCTAAAAGCACTACAGAGAATTGGAATAGAAGGAACATACCTCAAAATCATAGAGGCAATATACAATAGGCCCACAGCCAGCATCATATTAAATGGAGAGAAACTGCAAGAGTTCCCACTAAAGACAGGAACAAGACAAGGATGTCCATTATAACCTCTTCTGGTTAATATAGTACTCACGATTCTAGCCAGAGCAATAAGGGAAGAGAAGGAAATCAAAGGGATAAAAATAGGGAAAGAAGAACTAAAACTATCGCTTTTTGCAGATGACATGATACTGTACTTAGAAGACCCAACAAACTCAACCAAAAAACTCATAGAACTGATCAACAAATTCAGTAAGGTGTCCGGATACAAAATCAATCTTAAAAAATCAGAAGCCTTTCTATATACCAACCATAAATCAACTGAAAAAGAAATCCAGAAAGCAATTCCACTCACAATAGCATCCCGAAAAATAAAATACTTAGGGATAAACCTAACCAAGGAGATTAAAGACCTCTATAAGGAAAATTACAGAAAGCTGAAGAAGGAAATCGATGAAGACTTTAGAAGATGGAAGGATCTACCATGCTCTTGGATAGGCAGAATAAATATCATCAAAATGGCCATCCTCCCAAAACTGATCTACAAATTCAATGCAATACCCATGAAATTACCAA
>PVLC010025928.1:0-23178 GCA_004027655.1 Graphiurus murinus | reverse complement strand
ACACACACACACACACACACACACACACACACACACACACACACATCCTATAGGTCCTGTTTCTCTAGAGAGCCTGGTCAAATGTATAGTCTGTAAGAATTTCCATGCAAGATATTATGTTAAATAACCAAAAAAAGTTTAAGAGCACTTCTATGGGTAAAAAACCAGGTGCTTATTCATAGAGTCCTGTTTGTACACAGAATACCCCTAAAAACTAAGCAAGGAGGGTGGCAGTGATGGTCTCCAGAGCGGGAGGCAAGGCTCTGAGGGAGGCGTGGGTACAATATGCATGTTTCATGTGATGTCTTTTTGTAGCCTGCAGTTATTGTCCTATGAACATGTGTTTCCTTTCCAAATAAATACATTTGGAGTAAAAATCAAAGTGCCTGAGTAAGAAGCCCTGTCAAATGCTTAAGAACAGACACTTGAAGGAAGACCATTCAGCTTGTGAGCTTCATTAGGCAGTAGCTTGCTGTAGTTTGATGTCATTGAGTGGTATTTTGTGCCCTCAACACTGACTTTTAAGAGTCACCCCAAGTGTGAAGAATGTCAGCCATGACCAGCCCTGAGAAATGAAAGAAAAACACCAACCTGCACTTCCTCCCCACATCACCCTCTAGCCAAGCTGACTCTCCCTTCCCTGCAAGAAGATGGGAAGGGAGTCAGATTTTCCAGAGCTAAACTGTGGCACCAAAAGCCTTTCACCCTCCTTGGTGAAGACATGACAGGAGATCCCAGAAAGGTGGCCCAGGTGCAAGAGTCCTTCCTCTCCCACTTGGTTCTCTGACAGCTGATGCAGACAATCAACCAGCAATCCCAAATGATAGATGCCCAGTCAGGAGTGGAAACTACTAAGGGTGAGGATCCAGGCAGGGGAAGGTGTTTTGTCCATCTGAATTGGCACTAATTCTTGTACCAAAAACCTTTTCTGGCTCATTCAAAGTTTTCAAAATGAACTTGTTTGCTAAAGAATCTAGTTGAGCCCACAGCTTTATAAGCCATACCTTCACACACCAGCCTATACCTTCTGGTAGACTCTGAATTCTCCATTCCACAGACAGGGAATGACATATGTGACATCTATGCCCTCAGTTTCTGGACACCTGTTCTGAGATGTTGCAAGTGACTCATTAATCCTCAAGGGACGTTTCTCATCTGCCACTATGATCAGCAGTAACCGCAAGGGTGGCGGTTAGAAATATATGTGGAACAACTATCTAGGTCCTCTAATATTTAAGAGAAATCTTTCTGTATTTCTCATTATTTCTAATGGCTTCATCACAGGGAACATAGTTTAACAGTCACTTCCTAGCCATTTGTTCCTAGGCATGTAGCCTAGTGACTCTTTATTCTTTTCCTCATCTGCAATGAGAGAATAATGATTCCTGGCTCCTGGGATGATGATAGGAACTAAGTGAGATTCTATACGGAAAATACTGAGTACTCTGTTAGCCATATAGTCTTCAGCATTAGGTGCTTGATACAGCATTCTGCATATGGAAAATTAGTGACACCTTCCCAGTTCACTGGTAACCTTACCAGCTTTTTGTGTCGTCTCCTTATTTCAGCTAACCTGTAACCCACGTACCTTCTTTTAGCGGTTCCTAGACACCAACAGAAAAGAGGATCATTATGCACCGTGTGTGGGCACATAATAGGGAAGTAGGAAAAAGGGTCTCATCCTTGTGCAATTTTTAGCATCAAGGGAGTGGTTAGTTAGACCCCAGGAGGGGTTTAGTTTCCATTTTTTTAAGTTCTACTTGCACTTTTTTTCTAAATCAGACTATATCCCTCATCTCTAGTTTCCAGAAAATCTTGCAACAAAGAAGAATCTTGATAATAAGAGCTGATGCCCAAATAGTGACCATCCTTCATATTTCTTCACTTTAACTCAACAACCCTAATGTAGATACTATCATTTTCCACCATTTAATTGATGGGAAAGATGCAGCACAGAAAAGTTAGTCTGCTCCAAGTTACAGAGCTCAAATGGCAGACCCAAGATTAGCAAAATGCATGTGCTTAATCAGCAGGTTAAACAGTCCTCTAGGGACCAGATCCACTGCCAAGCACAGGCAGAGCAAGGAGGGGCCAGTGTTTGAAGTCACTCTTCCTTTATCCCTCTTCCCAACCCTTCCTTTAATGTAGGCTCTCTTGATTCCACCTCACCCAGTTCTCTAATCCATATGCTCTGTTCTCCTCGAATCCTTAATCCCTTCTCTTTAATGAGGGCTTTATTTTTAGATGTTTGAATTGGGTCTCTTTCCCAGATTTTCCCTCTACTTCTGTCCCTCTACTCTTGCATGAGTCACTGCACTCCAGTCATCTTCTAAGATATGATCCCTTTAATTTAATAAGTCTGTCACTACTGCCAGTTATATTCCCTGACTTCTGACCTTCTGCCTGGAATAGGGCCCCTCCCATCCTATCCCCCACTCCAGCCACACAAAGTGATATCTTTCAAGATATCACTGCATCCCACTCATGCATGGGGCTTTCTTCTCCCAACCACTCCAGCAAGGAGAGGTGGTGCCCCCTGGATTTCTATGACCTGCATTTCTCAGGACACACCTTCTGCAAAAGCTCATAAGTGACTTCTCTATTGTGAAATGCCCCATCCCACCTAACACAGTACTGTATAGACAATAAAAGTATGATAAATTGTGGCTAAATATTAGCCACATCAATAAGGTGTTCTAAAGCAGCATGCCAGCTATGTCAGCTATATTCATTCTGTTTCCTCTACATCACTATAAAATCCATGTTGATAAAGCCCATATCTACCCATTATCATTCCTATTGCCAAAAAGACAATACAACTGTGTTGTATATTCAATTGGGATGAGAGGAGAAGGATAGAGAGGAAGAGGAGGAGGAAGCAAAAGAGACTTTGCAATAGTTAGAGTAAAAGCTGGAGGACTGAATTAAAACAAATAACTCCTTCCCAAGACCTATTCAAAATGAGAAGAGAAGTAAAAACAAAATTTGAGGATATACTGAAAATGTATTGCAATAAATTTAATCATATTTAAATTCCTGTTGTATGTTGTGACAGAGTTAATCACACTCATTTTTCATTTGTTTTTATTTATTTTTCTGATTCACAAACTAATATTTGTGCAGCTCTGGAATTCATACTGGCCTTTTTGTTTGTTATTACTAATCATATTTAACTAAGAAGAGTTTTCTTTTTTTAATAAAAATAAGTCAGAACTATTACATGTGAAGTCCACTGCTGCTTTCCAAATTCACCAGACCATTGCTAACTCACCAAAGTCAGGAAGCAATAATAATTCCTTCTCTTTATAAAATGTCTTTTCTCCCCAGGAAACTTCAAAGCTCTCTGCTGACGCTTGGACTCTGCAGCTGCCAGGAAAGAAATGTGGCTCCACTTACCTCAAAGGTCGGAGCACATGGAGGACCCGCTGGACAAAGAGGGAGCGTGTCCTCCCTAAGCCATAGCTGCCTCCACTCCATCACAGACCCACACCCAGGGCACTGGGGTGGGGGCGAGAAAGCAGAAGAGGTGGCAGGGGTGCCCCTCTACTCACATCCCCCACTCACCCAGATAAGCAGTATAAGGTCAGGAATGACTAGAGGCAATGTTGTGGCTGGTAAACCATATCCGTTGTCTGAATAGCAGAATGGGCAAAGCCGTGCAGCTGTGCACTGATAGGAAATTCGTCTTGGGCTGATCCTAGCAAGGTGTTCCAAGAATACAGTTCTCACATAAAGAAAAGGAAAACTAATAACTCTGGTACCTTTGGGCCTGCATGTGCTCTCATGCTCAACTCTGTCCCCTTAGATAGCCCAGTGCAAGTCTTCACTTCTATGTGTGAAGCATTTCCATTTCACAGCCATCCTGAAAGGGAGGTGTCAATAGCATCAATATTTATATCAGTAGTTCACAAATGCTAACACTAAGGTTTAGAAAGATTTCATTTTCTTTTTTAAAAAATCAGTGCTAGAGCCGGGCGTGGTGGCGCACACTTGTAATCCCAGCATTCGGGAGGCTGAGACCGGAGGATACGGGTTCGCGGCCAGCCTCAGCTACCTAGTGAGGCACTCCGCAACTTAGTGAGACCCGGTTTCAAAATAAAGAATAAAAAATAGGGCTGGGGGTGTAGCTCGGAGGTAGAATGCCCCTGAGTTCAATCCCCAGTACCGCAAAAAAAAAAAAAAAAAAATCAGTGCTAGGCATCTAAGGAGGAAATGTTCACTAACCATTCTGCATTGGTTTTCCCTGGGGGAAACAAGTTCACAGAGACATGGTGATACCACCAGGGCTATCTCTACCCTGCAGACCCTTCAACTCAGCTATCAGCAATACACCTTTATCTAGCTTCGTGGGTCCCTTCATAGCATCCATTTCTTTGGGTATAAATAAATGAATATAGGGAGTATATTGTCCAAAGTACTTTTCTGATTTTAGTTTGTACATTTCTGTTTTTCCCCCCTTAGGTAAAAGTTGAAGAGAATGAGGCAAATATGAAGATATAAATGAATCCTCACCTAAGTCACCTGCCTGTAGCAACATGAAGAAACCCAGGCCAACCCAAGATGAAATGGGATTTGCCACCATTTAACAGATGAGGAGACTGAGATGAGTCATTCTGAATCTTCCTTTTTCATCTAACTTCTTTGCTCCATGAGCAAATCCTGTTTATCTTTAAAATATGCCTCCAGTGCAAAACATCTCACTCCTCATTGACACTGCTGCAGTACAAGCCCATATCACTCCCCCATCTGCCCAGTTGCTAAAGCTCCTTAAAAGATCTCCAACTTTCACTCCTTTCTCATCCAGTCTAGTCTCAATATGGTAGACAGAGCATAGAACATTTAGACAGAACATCAGAACACCTAAAAAATGAAGCAGATTAGGCCACCTGCCCTTATTCAAATTCTTATTTCTGACTTTACACTAGAAAAACAAATAACCCAATAAAGAAATGGGCAACTGAATTGAATAGACACTTCACAAAAGAAGTGATACAAATGGCCAATAGATACATGAAAAAATGTTCAACATCATTGGCAATTAGGGAGATGCAAATCAAAACTACATTGAGATTCTATCTAACCCCAATCAGAATAGCAATCATCAAGAAGTCAAATGACAATAAATGTTGTCAAGGATGTGGGGAAATAGGAACTCTTCTACATTGTTGGTGGGATTGCAAATTAGTTCAGCTGCTATGGAGATCAGTGTGGAGATTCTTTAGAAAACTGGGAATGGATCCACCATATAATCCAGCTATATCACTCCTGGGTATCTTTCCAAAGAGGTTGAAACCAGATAATTACAGTAATATATGCAGACCCATGTTCATAGCAGCACAATTGAAAATAGCCAAATTATAGAATCAACCCAGGTGTCCATCAACAGATGATTGGATCACAAAACTATGGGAAATGCACACATTGGAATTCTACTCAGCAATAAAGAATAAAATAATGTCATTTTCAAGAAAATGGAAGGACCTGGAGAATATTATGTTAAGTGAGATTAGCCAGTCACAGAAAGTGAAGGGACATATGTTTTCTTTAATATGCGCAAACTAGGGAGTAACTGGGATATCAGTGGGACTCCAGATAATGGAGGAGAAATCTTAATGGAGCCAGGGAAGTGTTCTAAGAGAAGGGAAGGGGGAAGACTGAGGTTCATTATTGGAAATACTAACATTGACCGTGTGTACATATGTGAAAATCCCAATATCAGTCTAGGTCCTCTGTATGGGAAGGGGAGAGATAGGGAAGCAGGATCAGGGGGCACCAAGTGCTGTGCACATATATGTCAACGTCAACATGATTTACATTATGATGTGAGATGATAATGCGCCAACAAAAGCACATTTAAATTTTTTTTAAGTCCTTATTTCTCTCTCATAACAAAATCCAATGATCTACAATGCCCTCTATGAACCAGACCTGCCGACCCATTGAATCTCCTCAACCGCCCCCTCCCCTCACTTACTGTGACCTATCCACCCAGCTCTTCTCATTCTAGCTACACTTCAAGCTTGTTCTTGCCTAAGGACTTCACATTGGCTCTTCTTCTCCTGAGACATTATTCCCCCAGATGTTCACATAGCTCACCCCTTCACATAACTGAGGTCTCTGCTCAAATGGCACCTCCTCAGAAGGGACATCAGAAGGTTCTATCCAAATTCTTGCTCGATTTTCTTACCTCGCTTAAACTTCAAGGACCTTTCTATTATCTGGGATAAGATTATTTTCATTATTGGGACATTCATTATGTTATTATTTGCCCGTGTACACTTTTCCACCAATGTGTGTGTGTTTACCCATTTATGTATTTATTCTCTTTCTCTGCCTCACCATTAGAATATAATTTCCAAAGATTCTTGGCTACCATGCTCACTGCTTTGTTCCAGTGGTTACATGACCATAGTGCTTAGAACACAGGAGACACTTGGGAAATATGTGTTCATTGAATAATTGAATCTTCTGCAATTCCCTATTGTTCTTAGGAATATGTCCTTTCTGTTATCCACCTAAAAACTTGCCCAAAGTTCATTGAGTTGATAGTCCCTCTCTATTGAATTTTAATCCCTTCAACACCAGCTACTCACTTCATTAATAATAGAGTCGCTTCTCTATTTTTGATTTTATATAGGTCTTCCTTTTCACCTAATTATTTTATTCTCTGAAGAGTCCATGTACAACCTAGGTATTCACAGTGGAAGAGTATTTTAACAATATTCCTCTGAAGAAAAATATAATCAGGGTCAACATTAGACAGAAAAATTTTCACTTCTCTTCTCTGCCTCTTCCCAGCCTCCAAAATATACAAGGCAACAATACTGGTGTTGTGTCACCTCCTGCCATGTGCCAAGAATCATTTCATGTCTGTTGGTGTGCATGTCACATTATCAGAGAAGAAATATGATTACAAGACCCAGCACGATTTCTCCTTTAGCCTGGGAATGAAGCAGAAGTCTACCCTTGCCTGGAGATGAGCAGAAGCCTCCCCTCTTGTCCACTGCCACAGCATGGACAAGAGTATGTGTGTCTGTATTTTGCTGGGACCAGTATGCAGAAATAGAACTAAAGTCAGATTGGCTCCAGTCTGGAAATAGCCAAGGAGCCATGCTCATGGGCTTTCATAAAAAAGAAAACTAAAGCCCATTCCAGACTACCTTAAAAATAAACAAACCTTTGAAAGAAGCATATTTTAGGAACCATTTTTAAAAGATGCTTACAAACTCTTCCTCTTAAAATAGATTAGACCGTTGAAAAGACAATAGAGAATTACTATTCCAGAGTGAGACAATATCACTAGAGGGCTTTCGAAAATGACTGACAGCAACAGTACTTTCCTGTACTTCATAGGAATCACATTTACATAATTGCATAAAGTGATTCTGAATTGACCTCACACATGGAAACAGGCAACAGATGGCATTAAGATGTCATGCTGAAGGAAAACGCATTATGGAAATCACTTGCGAAAGCTAAGAGATCAGACTATTTTTCAGGGTCCATGGAATTTATAATCATAGATTTACTGCTACATTCATTGCTTTTGGAGAATGTGGACAGACTATTATGAAGGCTCCTATATACGGCATCCAATTGTTTTTATTTAGATAGGCTTGAATAAGGAGGAAAGAAACAGCTTCCATAATCTTTGCAGTGCTAGCAATCAGATATTTTTCATTCATTATATCCTGTTTGCTTTCTCATCTGTTCTGTAAATTCGAAGTTGTCTGACAGCCAGCTCCACCGGGCACAGAGATTTCCCCCTGTTGATCTGGAATTCATTTGAAGCAGCATAATTCTTAAGTCACTTTATTGAGTGAATGTTGGATACAAATAGGATTTTAATTTATGTAGAATCAAGATAGGAACATAGATTATTGGAGAAAGGATAAGCATCAACGAAAATGGTATTTTCCTACATGCAATATATAATTAACATTGAAATAAAGAAAACCATTGTTTTCTAAATAAACATTCAGCCTTCCCCTAAAGTAGTTAGTTTCCTAGGCAATACAAATGGGTAAAAATTTTCCTGAAACCTGCTCCTTTTTCCTCCAGAAGAATCATATACAGTTTTTGAGTTTTCCATAGCAAACAGGAGAGAAAAATTAATCAGCACTGTGTGATTCCCAGGCAACCTTTATAACGGACCTACTGTGCATCTGGACTTTATCCTGAGTTCTGAAAATAGAATAACTTTTCCTATATTAGTAAGGAAAAGGATGCTCTGCAGCTTTGTGGCCATAAAGCCATGCATCCATTGTCTAAAATGCATGGCTTCTGTTGTGAGGCCATGCACACAGAGCAAGGTTCCTACACTTTGACTCATCCATTGGACACACTCATCACTTGTCGTGACAGATAACCTTCACTGGCCTCAATGACACACTCTCAGCTGTCATGTGGCCCAAGTATATGACAATGATTCTCTTCTGTCCATGTCTGCAATCTGCCCTGCTCCTGACAGCACCCCAGTCATTACCATTCCCTACCTCAGGAGGCTGCCTCCAAGAAAGGTCAGGGCAGAGCAGAACTTTCCACACAGTACCTGGGAGGCTTTTACAGGAACATCTGGTCTCCTGGAGACAGCTGACATTGGGGCATCTCACCTTGATTCCCTGCCCTTTCCCTATTTACCACCAGAATCAATAACAGCCCATACCTACTACTGCCTTCCTCAATTTGTATACCTTCTACCTCAGAAATGCGTGTCCCTGGTCTATGTTTTACCTGGCTAGAAAGGGAGAGACTGAAGGGGTTGGAAGAGCAAAGGGAAAGAGGACAATGGTCTTAGAATCCTAACACAAGGAAGTTGTCCAGAACATTACAATTTAACTCACACTTTAAAATATTTCAAAGTCAATCACTAAACTGAACATGAGAAGGAGGGAGGGCAAGGGAGTGGGGCAGGAATTGGGGAAGGGTTAAATGAGAAATGTGTGCATGTATGCCTTTATCAGCTTGTACCTAACAAAGATGTATGATTACAATGCGCCAATTAAAAAATAAAATTAAAAAAATATATTTCTCCTCTGTCTAAAACAAAGCATACCTTAGATTGAGTCCATAGGAAATTGCCAGTATTCAACCATTTTTGACATGTCAAAATGACAATTTCATGTGGTTCAACCAAGTAATAGAAAGTGACTTGATTCTTTGGTTCTGTTAGCTCTTAGGTTGGGCTTTTTTAAAGGTTCACTTGAAGTGTTATTGTAACCTGCCACTTTTCTCTATAACTTTGGCACAGGAATCTGGTTTTATATCACTAACAACAGACTGAAAACAAATTTTGGAATGTAATGCATTCATAAGTCAAGGACTGCCTACAGAGACTGTTCTTCCCTGTGCAAGACAAAGCTGATGGATTGCATTTATTAGAATTACAGGATAAAGAAACCACAAAAAGCCTAACTTGGGTCTCCAGATATCCCTTTCAGCTCTCTGGCTCCAAAACATAATCATAATCTAAGTCTGTCTGGTGATAGGCTAGTCCAGTCCATGGAAAACTAGAATCAGGAACTCAGGGGAACTCATGAAGCTAGACAAAGGCCACATGTCTGAACCTGGAAGTACAAGAGATACTGCAGACTCATCCAACAGTGAACAGATGTAGAAATGCAAGTCTAGAGCAGTTTTCCAACCATACCTGCCATCTGGAATAACCTGTGAAGGCTTGAAATTATCAGTGCCTGATTTCACTATGCAAGGTATGCATCCAGACATCAAAATTTTAATGTTCCCTGAACAGTTCTTTTTTATACACAATTCATTGGTGCATTGTTATTATACATTATAGTGAGATTCAAAGTGATACATTCATACATGTGCACATCACTTGTTATATTTCCCTCTGCATCTCACCCTCTCTCCCTTCCTCCTTTCCCATACACAGTAGTGAGATTGGAGTCATACCTGCATACATTTCCCTGGGCAATTCTAATAAATGGTCAATTTTGAGAGCCATGGTTTCAAAGATTAGCCCAGACCCAAGACATAGATACAAAGGATAAAAGCACAAAAGTAAAAATGGTTCATACAGGTCCAAAGTAAGCTCTTGAGCCAGGATGTTACCCAAACAGATGAGGCTAGAGAAGCCCATGAGTGTGTGCTTGGAGTCAGTCAGGCTGCTGGGAATCAGAAAGCCCTGTGGCATGATGAAACTACATCATGGGGTCATGGGGCTCAGGTAGGACCCTGGGGGAAAAGAAAGAAGCAAGCACAACACCTCACCACTAAGAGAGCTCTGAAGACAGGCAGCAAACAGGAAATCAAGGCTAGCTAGCACTTGGGACAGACATGAGGTCACACCAGAAGGTTGGAAGATGCATCAACACCCAGTCTTAGTCCCTTCTTTTCCTTTCCCTGCAGTTGGAATTATTCCTGCACTCCAGAGGAGGCTTTAATATCCCAGCTATAAGGGTAAAAACTTCAGGGGGAAAAATCCAACAGATATTTATAGTATTTCCCTCAGTATACATAACTTAGCTCTTTCAGTTTGCCACACCTGGAAAACAGAGACTTCTCCCTTCAATTCTGCTCAATATCTATTTTTCAGAAACTTTTCAGCCTAATGATATAAATTATGTTTCACTCTCTTCCCTCAAGATATATTCATATACATTGGTATAGTTGGAACACTGCACAAAGGGACCTAGCCAAGAGAGTTGGGGATGGAAGTCATGTGGCTGGGTACAGGGCTCTTTCTGCCCACAGGATCTCTTTCCCTAATTTGCACAAAGGTTCAGTGTAGGCCAGCAGCAGCTCTGATAGTGAGGAGTGATTTTTATCTATTCAAGTATGTGTTGACTGAATGACTAATCTACTCACTTTAACCTATCTCTCTGCCAAAGTAGATAGATAAATGCTGTATTTTACACATTTAATGGAGTATTCTGCACTTACCCTGCAAACATATATTGTCTTCTTTAAAAAAAAAATTCCATCAAATGCAGCAAGAGAAAGCTCACACTCTGTGTAGCCAATTCCATTCACTGACGACAGCAGAGCAAAACATAAGGGCCCCTTGTCTTGCCGGCTTTGTTTTCCATATTCTGAGCAAAACTGCACAGGAATTATGAACAGTTAGCAAATGATGCATAAATGACTAAAAACCAAATAACAGCTCCATGAGCAGAAGCAGGCCAGCCCTCACTGAGCCAAGCTGCTCGAGTTCTGGAATGAATATGAGGGAATCAAGTTCCCTGCCTGGCAGCGTCCCCAGCTCACTGCTGACCTTCGCTTGCTCTCACATCCTCTGCCCCCCAGAGCACGCACAGGGCTTCGTGACCTCCGCTGCAGTGCAAAGATCTCTGACTTGCTGTTTCAGAAGAGTCAAGCAGCTCAGACAGGACTACAAAGCCACGTCGCTGCTGGGAGGGCACCTCTCAGGGCCCAGCTCTCCAGAGGATCCCTCTCTTGGCTGCTGACCTACTGTTTAGGCCTTTGATGCAGTGGGAATCACAGGAGGGGAAATGGCTGCAGAGAAGACTTCATTCCCCAGTGGGACAGGCATGTTTGACAGAGGGAGAAAAATTCAAGTGGCATGTGACTGCCATCTTCAAAGAATACATGCATCCTGCCCATCTGAACACCTTTCTCTCTGCCTTCCACTCTCAAACCCTTTCATAACATGCTCCATACTGCAACTCTATTAATACTATTTAGGCTCAGATAAGGACAACTCAAATCATTCTATCTGGACCCCAGTTTTTGGCCTTTGTCTCTTTCTTCACCAGAAAAAAAACACCCCTTTTATCCCAGAAGTCATATATATTCTAAAGGTTGTGTTATGGTTAGACATAGAATGTCCCTGAAGAGCTCATGTATTAAGGTTCAGTCATTTAGTGTGTGAATGGATTTACTGGGCGGGTAACCTAGGCACGTGGGGTATGGCTGAAAAAGGTGGGTCCTTAGGTGTTGCTTTAGGAACTGTGCTTTTTTCTTATTCTTTCTTGCTTCTGGCCTCCATGATGCGAAAATAGGGCCTTGCTCTCTCCTTCCTTCTGCTTCCCACTGTCATGCCCCAAGATTCAAAGACCCTGGCCTCACATGGACTGGGCCTGAGATCTCCAAAAACTGTGAGCAAATAAATTTCCCTCCCTCTAAGTTGTGTGGTCAGTTCTGGATTGTAATAGTGAGGATGTGGACTGAGACAGGTGAGAACATGGTCCATTCCCAGCTGATGGGGTTCTCTGAATATACACCCAAGCCTGAGTGGGTTGGATGCCTAGAGAAATATCTCCTTTCTCTAAATCTGGGGGCATTCCCAAACAGTTAGAAGGTGGGAACATCACCTATAGAATTTCTTTAGATTTGTGCTCTGATCTCAAGTCCATTTACTTCTCCTACCAACTTCATAGGAATGCTCTAAGAATGTCTGAAATAAATCAAAAAGTTGTTCCTACTTAATAGAAGATAGAGTTTTAGTAATCACACCTGGGTCCTCTCACCTTCTCAGATACAACTAATCAGAAGTCGTCTTCTTATAAGTTTTCTCCAGCTCGGTATCCCAAATCTTCTGGGAACTTACAATGGAAGAGGGGTAGCTTTTGTTTTATTTTGCAATGAAATAAATCCTCCTCTGCTCTCAAGTTGCTGTTCACCTTGCTCAGCAAGAATGAAGAAGCCATAGGCTGAGAAACTGTGATGATGCTACCCTTCCTCCTAAACAGGCCACACCTCAGTCACTGTAACCCAGACTTAAAACTCAGATTTGGGGCCAAGTGACCCCTCAAGTCCTGCTAGAAGTCTTTGAGCATTTTCTATCTACTGAAAAAGTTTTGAAGTATAGCCCCTTACAGTTTTTCTCCTTTACATCATTTATTATCGCCCAGGCTAGTTAAAAATCAGAAGGATTTGTCTCTGTATCTTCTATTCCACTGGTCTATGAGTCTCTTTTTCTAATAATACTATGCTGTTTTTGCTACTATAGCTCTATAGTATAATTCGAAATTAGATATTGCAATGTCTGCAGCATTATTCCTATTACTCAGAATTGCTTTGGCTATTCTGGGTCTTTTGTTCTTCCATATGAATTTTAGGACTTTTTTTCTAGTTTTGAAATGAATGTCAGTAGCATTTTGATAGGGATTTCATTGAGTTTGTACAATGCTTTTGGACATGTATCCATTTTGACAGTATTTATTCAGCCTATCCAAGAACATGAGAGTTCTTCCCATCTGTTAATGAATTTTTCAATTTTTTCTTCAGTATTCTATCATTTTTATTGTAAAAGTCTTTTACCTCTTTGGTTTAATTTATTCCTAGGTATTTTTTTTAGATTATTGCAAGTGAAATTATTTTCCTGGATTTCTTTATCAGTGGATTCATTATTTATGTATAGAAAAGAAACAGATCAAATAATACTATGTGCATATATGAATGTATCACTATTAATCTCACTATCATATACAATTATAATGCACCAATATTTTTTTAAAAAACAAAAGGAGTAAAGAGTAATAAACCATATACCTATGGCTATTATAAATAAGAAACTATAATTCAAAAGCCAATCTTCTTATTTGGGAGTGAGATATATAAAATCCTTAATTATTTTCCTACTTTTTTTCCTTGGGAAAAGTATTACCCAAGCAAACAAAAATAGTAGAATACATTTAAATTATAAATAGACATGTTTTAATTTACCCACATCTATAAAATTAAATGGGTGGTAATCAGGGGCCAATCTCTGGATATGGGTAAAACAACCCAATTCGGTAATTCTCCACTGGGGTGATTTTGCCAAATGTGGGAACACTTGGCAATATCTGGAAAGATTCTTGTTTGTCATATTTAGGGGGTAGGGAGGAGAGTGCTACTGACATCTAGTAGGTAAAGGTCAAAGGTGCTACTAAACATCCTATGATACACCCACCACCACAACCACAAAGATCTAACCCAAGATGTCAAGAACACCAGTGCCCTGATCTAGAAATACAAATGGTCCTGGATATACAAAACCATTATTTTTCCATTCAACAGAGAAATTCACTTATTCTCATTAATAAATAGTAGACTCACTAAGCAGGCAGTCATATGAATAGGACATTCAAGGTACTATTGTAAATTTGATAGTAAAGACTGAAGAGGCAGAACTTGCAGCCACTCCCTTTATTAGAGATTTGTTAAGCATCAGAGCACTTGACCAGTGCCTCACCAAAGGATGCTGCTGCCATCTAGAGGATGGAAGGACACTCCTCCAAAGCCTCCCCTAGTGCTCCAAGGGCACAAGCTCCAAGACCTGTAGGCAGGCATTTCCCACATTTACAGCACTGAGAAAAGGAAAAAAAAAAAAAAAGGAAGGAAGGAAGGGTAAAAGGAAAAGAAAAATGGGAGGCTTTATAGCAAGCAATTACTCACAACTTTTAAAATATATCACTCAGAGAGCCTGGTGGCACATACCTGTAATATCAGTACTTGAGAGGCTGAGACAGGAGGGTCACAGGTTCATAACTCAGAGATAGAACACCTCTAGGTTCAGTCCCCATCATCACTATAATATATATATATATATATCGTGATATATATATATATATATCACTTCAAGACTAAAGTGACTTCAATTAATTTGTTTTCTCCATTTTGTGTGTGTGACATGAAAACTAAAAGTCCTACTTTCTTGTAAGGTCATAATGGTCATAATGGTGGCTGTTTGTTTTTGTTTTGTTTTGTTTTTGTTTCCTGTATTTATTTGGAGTAGAGAGGGTCACTCAATAGCCCCAGAACTCTCTGGGAGGACCTATCTTTCTACTATTATTTTCTTTGGATCATAGCAAGACAACAAGTTCTGGACCAATTATAAATCAAGAGAACTTAGCTTTTAAAAATATGAATTCTAAAACTTAAATTAACTCTGCTTAAATGAAAATTATGAATAACTAGGGTTCTGGACTGGGAGTTTAGGTCGGTGTAGAGTGTTTACCCATAAGCAAGGTCCTGGACTCATCCTTAGCTCTGCACCTACCCCCAAAAAAGAAGAACCAGACAGGGGTCTTACTCTAGCCAAACATGTTATTACACTGAAAACACCACACACACACACACACACACACACACACACACACACACACACTGCTAAAGGGCAGGCAAATTTCCAAAATTATAGGCCCCTTTTTCATTCTTACTCATGGCTGTCCTCAAGTTTGTCTTGGCTGGAGGGGCTGAACCTTGACTATTTCTCATACACCAGATGTAAAAACTTCCAACTCCTTTAACATAAGGGTTTCCAAACATCCTAATACAGCACAAAAACTTATTTTGAGCTTTATAACATGCATTTGAAGTAGGACATGTTTGTTTTAGACAAAGAAATTGTATTTTAGTCAAAGAAATTTGTTTTTACAATCTAGGACAGTTTCTCCTGACTAACTTATCCAGTCCTCTAGACCACAGAGTAGTTCATAATTCAGCTCATAGTTATATAACATGAACAGTCCTATGCCCTCTTCTAGTAATTGCAAAATTCCTGGGTCTTTGATGCCCTTATAGCTAACTCTTGCACAGAGTGAGACTTCCTCAATAAGACCCTTAAAGCTCAAGAAATAAAACTGAATATCAATAAATGAGATGGCATCAAATTGAAAAGTTCCTCTACAGCAAAGGAAACCATCAAGAATCTAAAGAGAGAGCCTACAAAATAAGAGAAAAGGTTTTCCAGCCACTCCTCTGGTAGAGGACTAGTATCTAGAATATATAAAGAAAATTTTAAAACTTTACACTAAAAAATCAAATAACTCAATCCAAAATGGTCAGCCAAACTGAATAGACATTGTACTAAAGAATAAATACAATAAATATAGGAAAGAATGTTCAACATCATTAGCAATCAGAGAAATGCAAATCAGAACCACATTGAGATTCCATCTAACTGAAGTTAGATGGAATCAATCAAGAATACAAATAAAACAGGCCTGGTGACAAACACCTATAATCCTAGTACTTGGGAGTCTGAGAAAGAAGGATTGATGGAGCCTCAGCAACTTAGCAGAGGTCTCAGCAACTTAGTGAGACCCTGTTTTGAAATAAAAATAGGTTTGGGGTGTAGTTCAGAGGTTTAACACCTCTGGGCTCAAAGCCTTGTACCACAAAAAAAAAAAAGTTAGAAAGAAAATGCTAGAGAGGATGTGGGGAAATAGGAATTCTTCTACACAGTTGATGGAACTGCAAATTAGTACAACCACTATGAAGATAAGTATGGAGGTTCCCAAAAGACTGACAATGGAACCACCATATGACTCAGCTATAATACTCCTTGGAATCTCCCTCCCCCCCCCAAAAAAAGTAAAGTCAGAATACTACAGCAATACACACATATCAGATTCATAGCCGCACAATTCACAATAGCCAAGTTATAGAACCAACCTAGGTATCTGTCAACAGATGAATGTGTAGCATATATACATAACAGAATTTCACTCAATAAAGAACAACACAGTTATGTCGTTTGCAGGAAAATGGGCAGAACTAGAGAGTATTATGCTAAGTGAGATTAGCCAGTCTCATAGAGTTAAGAGTAAGAGTTGAATGTTTTCTCTCATATGTGGAAGCAAGAGAAAAAAATAGGAAACAAAGAAAAGAGACTTAAGATAATTGTGGATAGTGATCAGTAAAATAGTGGAAGAGGATAGAGGGAGGGAAGTGGGAAGGGGAAAAGAAAGAACTGATGAAATAAATGATTCAAATTACACTGTGCCCATGTCACTACATGTATAAAGGTGTCACTACATACAATCTCACTACGATGTACAGAAGGGGTGGGTAGTGCGGTGGAACCTGAAGGTAAGCACACCAAGACCTGTGTGCCTGTTTGTTTATATGACTTTGAACCTCACTATGATATATAATTACAATGCAACAATAAAAATATTTTTAAATGGGATGACTCTTCCTTCTCACTGGTTTAATGCAACAACTCTACCCACTTTCCATCACTAACTTTGCTGGGGTTCTGCAAATAAATACCACAGTCCATATCTTACTTTATTCAAAAGGGAACTACCATCAGAGTAGGAAAAGAGAAACTCACACTATAACTGAGACATGATTCCAAGCCGGCTAAAAAGAATTCTGTGATTATCCATGTGACCACTTCATAGCTCACAGACTACAAATGATGGATGGATGGATGGATGAATGGATGGATGGATGGATGGATGGATGGATGGATGGATGGAGATGGGTAAAGTATGAAACTTTCACTAAATTTTCAGCATTCTGTGAACTTTCCGTAGCCCAATTCTCCTGAGCAAAAAATCTCATACAATATTACATGAGAAAATCCTTTCTTAAGCAAGTACATGATGTTATTTGGAATAGATACAGTTACATTATTAGCATATATATGTGCTAAATATTAATGTGTTTGAGATAAAAACGTCTATTTGCCTATCTCACAGAGTTTATTGTGAGAATCAAGTGAGATAAGGCAAGAAAACTGTTACAAGTTCTTAAAATGGCACTATACGTGTATAAGAGGATGAAGCTCTTGTCAGATACGATAAAATAAATGATCACAGAGAGTTTTCCTAAAGGTGATGTCATGTCTCCATGAACAGAAATGCTTATTCTTTCAAAAATCACATACTCTGAGCACTAGCCCATAAAAAGGAGACAAGGTTTGATAAGTAGACAAGATAATTCAAAATTAGAACTACCCACTATTCAACTTCAGGATATATAGCCCTGAGTCTAGTCCAAGTCACTAAATTATTTTATTTTATGGAGGTAAAAGACCCTTAAAGAATATCTATTGCAAGCTACTCTTTATCAGCTTATTTTTGTGCTTTATATGATATAGGGAACATGTTTATAATATGTATATGTAAGAGAAGTAACATTCAAAGTTATATGTGCACAAAAGTCTCAACTACGTAAACAATGTGAAAATAATAGTAATGATTATACTTGGATGGTGGAATTATGAAAGATGTTTTCTGATTTAATGAGGTTTCAATGTTTTTTTAGCCTTTTAATTTGTCATTTTATATGCATTTTCTAAAAGTAATTTCATTAGAAAAGACATATTAATCAAAAACAGGATTCTTCTGTCCCAGGCCTTCCTACCACCAATTCCCCCTTCTCCGAGGCAACTAATATCAATTCACTTGGATGCCTGTTTGGGTTTTTGTCTCCATATTTCTAAATGGTATATTTATAAAGCTATTTCTTGAAGTTTCAGACTGAGATTTGACCTATATCCTCCTGTTATGAAAGAAAAAGGTTTAGACACTCTCTCTCTCTCTCTCTCTCTCTCTCTCTCTCTCTCTCTCTCTCTCTGTGTGTGTGTGTGTGTGTGTGTGTGTGTGTGTGTGTGTGTGTGTGTGTTTACTGGGAATTGAACTCAACTCAGGGGCATTCTATCTCCAAACTATTCTCCCACCCCTTTTGTTCATCTTTTGTTTTAAAACAGGATCTCGCTAGGTTGCTGAAAGTCTTACTACATTGCTAAAGCTGTCTTCAAACCTACAATCCTCCTCTCTCAACCTCCAAGGTACTGGGATTACAGGTATGTGCCATGGTGAGGGCAGGTTTATACTCTTTCTTTAAGTTTTTAAATTTTATTTTATTTTGTGGTACTGGGGATTGAACCCAGGGGCATTCTACCTCCAAGTTACATCTCCAGGCATTTTAGGTTTTTGTTTGTTTGTTTGTTTGTTTGTTTGTTTGTTTGTTTGGAAACAGGGTCTTGCTAGGTTGCTGAAAGCCTTGTTATGTCGCTGAAGTGTCCTAGAACCTGCAATCCTCCTGTCTCAGTCTCTCAAGTACTGGGATTACAGGAGTGCACCACTACAGGGTCTATACTCTCAATTTCCCTGCTCATTCATGAACTCCTGTCCTCCTTCCTCCAGTATAATCACATCATTAGTTAATATTATATCATTATTCAGCACTTACAGTACAGTGACTATCTCGATATCATCCAAATTTCCACTTTTGCACAATTTTTGGTTTCTATGAAGTTAGTAACAGTTCATTTCCTCTGTTCAGTTAATATTCTAGGAATAATCTTTTCTCAGTGCATTCAAGCAGATATGTATTCTGTAAGCCTCGTCTTTTTCTGTAAAGTCTTTCTGGAGACTTCTGTGCCCACTTCTCTCTGGGTCTGCTGCACTCTAAGCCTGCTTCATGGCAATTGGGAGGGGATCTCCCTCTACTCTCATTCTGGAGGGTTCTTTGGCTTATATCCTTAGTTGATTTCTGATTTTCTAGGTCTCATGTTTTCTTCTTTCTTGGTATATACTCTGGTTTTCCTGGAGTGTGTAGGCTAATGTTAAGTACAAGGGAAGTGGGAAATAAAATTTTGAGGCCTTGTATGTCTAAAAAGGTTTTTGTTATTTCCTCATAATAATTGTGAGACTGGCTAGATATAAAACTCTAGCTTGTGGGGTGGTGGTCTCTAGTTTGAATATAATTTTTCTTCAGAATTTCCCACTTCATAATTGAGAAGACTAAAGACATTCTAATTTTCATTTCTTTGATTGTGGCTGTTGGGGACTTTTTCCACAGCTTTTAGAATTTTCTCTGTCTTCCAGCACTCTGAAATCTCACAGTGACATTGGCTACAATGTGGATCCTCCCACCTATTTGTGAGTTAATCATTCCAATCTAGAGGTTTGCCTCTCTCACTTCTGGAAAATTTTCTTAATTCTTGTATTTTATAATATCCTTGCTTTTTTCTTTTCTGTAACTTCCATTAACTGTATATTGCACTTACTGGTTTAATCCCTTAATTTAAAACGTTTTCCTAGGCATGGTGATACATGCCTATAATCCCAGTACTTGGGAGGCTGAGACAGGAGGATCTCAGGTTCAAGGTCAGCCTCAGCAGCCTAGCAAAACTCTCAGCAATCTAGCAAGACACTGTTTCAAAAAATAAAAATAAAAAGGGTTGGGTTGCAGCTCAGCAGTAGGATGCCTCTGGGTTCAATCCCATACTACAAAAAAAGAAAATATTTTCTACTAGTTTTTGCTTCTTTATCACTTTGTTATACTTTCTGAAGTTTGTTTCCTCAACCTTATCTCCCAATAATACTGTTAAAATTTTCATTTATGCAATCTTGTTTTTAAGTTCTCAGAGCTCTTACTGTTCTCTGAATATTTCTTTTCTGTGTCATTCTGTCCTTGTTTTGTGGATGCAATATGACCTTTTATTCTCAGAGGATATTATTTGTAGCTTTACCTATTTAAGATTTTTCTTTTTCAGTTACTCCCATTGTTTCTGCTTTCTTTGGGTTACTACTGTTCCAACTATTTCTGCTAACTGAAACATTCAAATTGAAAGCTTTTATCAAATGAACTTACCTGCAGTTATCATTTACACTGTAAAAGCTAGGCACTAAGAAGTTCAATAGATGTTCTGTGTTCTTGAGATGATAGGTTTCACTGTAGGATGATTTTGCTGGGCTATTGATTAAAGAATCCCTAAATACCAATACCTGTAGGAATTTCCCACCCTCTACTCTCATGCCTTGGTGGTATGAATCTGGCCGTGGGCCTGTTCTCTAAGCCAAGTTGGGAAAGAAAGCTGAAGGCCTCTTTATACACTATGTAGACTTTTACTTATTTGCTTGTTGGAGTCTTTTCCACTGTATATGTGGTTCTATCCTACAAACATGCCAATACCCAGCTGGTAAATGAAAAAAATATGTCAGTATAATGCAGAAGTCATGTATATGCAATATTCTTAAGCAAAGGAAAATAGATTGTGACACAAAAGTACAACCCTCAGCAGAAAAATATTCAGTGACTTCACTGGCAATGGGTACAATTTTGCCCATATTTTGAAAACTAGACCTATACCTAGACTTCCACCTGAAGCAGCTGTACCCCAGGCCTCTGTGGTTCTTGACTTGTAGCAGGTTGTCCTGTCTCTGTGACACCTTAATGGAAGCCAGAAGGCCACTTCTAGCTGTATTGTCCATTCCTGCCATCCCTGCTCTAATAGAAGTCTCACCAACATTCTCATTCAGTGTTTTTCTCTGACATTTTCACCAGCCATAACAGGCCCCAGTCACATACGGTGCCTGTCTGGATAGTCCAAGTTAATTCCCTGAGTATCCGTTACATTCTTTATTGGTGCTGTGCATAGATTTGAATCCCATCCTTATTCCTTCTTATGGTTGCTTCCAAAACTGGATATAACTCTTCATCTCTGTATATCCACATCTTTTTGCAATGTGACTTTACAGTTCTGTCCATCAAGAGGTATAATCGCCCCACCACCACCACCCCTGAATCTGAGCTGGCTGTGTGACTTGCTTTGCCCAGCTGGATGCATAGAAGAGACATGTGTCAGTGCCAAGACTACCCAGCCACAGTGTGAAAGCCTGGGCTTAGCCTACTGGTCCATATTATGATCTGTCAGCCAGCCCAGACTTCCCAGCTGAAGCCCCGGAGATATGGAGTGAGGGGGTTGGAGGGGGAATATATCTTTGACTAACTTGTTTTTATCCACATCTTCAGCTTATTTTCCTGTTTCTGATCCCATGGTGCACCCACTTTTAGAACTACCTGGGATCTGCATCCCCAGTCCTTTCTGCAAGTTTGCAGGAAGATCACCTTTGCTTCTGGACCTCTCTACTACCAGCCAAGGTTTTGTTTCCTCAAGTCAGCTTAGTTAGCCCTTGTTCACCTCTTTCTTGGCTTTAAAAATGTTACAGCTGTGATGTCCTCTTCTGCTCCATTTGTACTTGTTTTTAATGCCTTTTTATTTCCTTGCTGTAAACTTTAGTGGCATTTGGAGAGAACCTGTAGATAAACAGATGGTTTAAACCTGCCAGAAGTAACAAGAAGTCTCCTCACTTCATTTTATAGATGAGGAAATAGAAGACTACAAAACCTAAATGGCTGGCCCGAAGCTACCTGGATGGTTAGGAAAAGATCTGGAAACATGCAGAGCCATGGGAATAGCCCAGTGCTCTTTCCTCTATTTCATATCACCTCCATGACTATGTCCGGAAGCCCACATGATAGGACCAAATTGTACCCTGGTTAATATCATTGTAAGCTACTTCCGTGCAGGAGATAAGACTCTGCAGCACCATTGCCTAGTCTAGTCTTGACAAATAATATGATAAGCCAATTTAATAAGCATGCTGAAGTGTACAGTAAAAGCATATTATATTTCTCTAATGTCTGAATCATCATCCACATAGAATTGCAAATTTCATAAACTCTCAGACAAAAATTAGAAACTATTCAATTAGTTTTTAAAATTCTAATTCCAAAAACAAATCCTGTGCCCCAAACTGGAACAAAATTGTAAGGTATATTCAGTGACATTGCTGGACAGGAAAATGGCTCTTGAGCCAGTAAAAAATGGCTGGAATTAGCTATATCATATAATACCAACATTTTCTAATGTCCGATGACATAAGTTACAGATATCATCACAGATATCATTGCCAATAATCATCACTGACCATGCAGAAAAGCTATGTCCAAATATTGGGCTCACTTATGTGAAAACTGCACAGGTTGCCATAGCCTCTCGTTGGCCCTTTTTTAATTATTTTTCCTTTTTTTATTGGTGCATTATGTTTATACATAATATTGGGGTTCACTGTTACATAGTTGTACCTGCATATACATAGTTTGGTCATAGTTTCATTCCCCTGAATCTCCCTTCTTCTCTCTCCATGGACCCCTTCTGTACTGGTCTCCTTTCTGTTTTCTTTTTTTTTTTTAATTTTTATTTTTATTCATACATTGTAAGCATACATCTTTGTTAGGTGCAAATTGATAATGATACATGTGCTCACAATTCTCATTTGACCCCTTCCCCAAATTCCCACCCCGCTCCCTCACCCTCCCTCCCTCTCAAGTTCAGTTTAGTGAGTGACCTTGATATACATTAGTGTGCCCCCACCCCCGTCCAACCCCCTCGGCTAAATCAACTTCTTTGCTTTTGAGGGTCTCTCCTTTTTCATCTGGAGACCCTCTTATGCCCCATCTTCTCCCTAGCATCCCAAATTAGAGAGAACATATGCTTCTTTACTCTTTGTGACTGGCTAATCTCACTTAACATAATGTTTTCCAGTTGCCTCCATTTCCTTGCAAATAACATGATTTTGTTCTTCTTTATGGCTGAGTAAAATTCCATTGTGTACATATCCCATAGTTTTGTAATCCATTCATCTGTCGATGGACATCTTGGCTGGTTCCATAGTTTGGCTA
>PVLC010025927.1:0-23087 GCA_004027655.1 Graphiurus murinus | reverse complement strand
CTAAAAGTGAAGGAAAGGAGAAGAAAGTGGTGATGGTAGCTGCAAAGACTGATAAATGATAAAGCAAATGAAGCTGGAATGACTCCTTGCAGGAAGGGTCCTAGCAAGTGATGACATGATTATAAAATTGGGTAAAAACTTACAGAAGTAAATTTTATGTCATTTTCTTAAGCCCCCACCCCAATACAAAACACACACAGACACACACACATACACACACACACACACACACACACACAGAATTCAGCAGACTGCCCAAAAACTAGGTTAACCTCAGGCAATAGCAACTAAAGTTAAGAATTAAAATTAGGATGGAAATGTGTGCTCAAAGTTAGTGGACCCACCAGGCATGGTGGAACCTACCAATAGTCCAAGCTACTTGAGGGGCTGAGGCAGAAGGATCACTTGATCCCAGAAGTTCAAGACTAGCCCAGGCAACGTAGTGAGACCCTGTCTCAGAAAAAGAAGGAAGGGAGGGAAAGGAAGGAAAAAAACAAAAACAAAAACAAAACAGTTGTTAGACCAAAGGCACAGGCAACAAAATAGATAAATTGGGCTTTATCAAAATAAAAAATGTTCATCCTTCAAGGAACATTATCAAGAGAGTAAAAAGGTAACATCCAAAACATGAGAAAATATTTGCAAATCATATATTTGATAAACAATTAGTATCCAGAAAATCTGTAGAATTCCTAAAACTCAACAATAGAAAACAAACAGCCTGATTAAAAAAGGAATTTGGGAGCCAGATGTGGTAGCGCATGCTTGTAATTCCAGTACCTGGGAGGTTGAGACAGGAGGATCGCAGGTTCACAGCCGCCTCAGCTACTCAGTGAGGCCCTCTGCAACTTAGTGAGATCCTGTTTCAAAATAAAGAATAAAAAATAGGGCTGGGGGTGTAGCTTGCTTGGAGGTCGAATGCCCCTTGGTTCAATCTCCAGTTTTGAAAAAAAAAAAAAAATTGTCCTTAAAGTGGAGATGATAGAACCTATATAAGGTGGTGCCTAGTACTCTACCAGGACATGCTCCCTAGGGTATGCCCTTAAAGGGAATTGTGAGACTAAAGAATTTGAATAGACATTTTTCTACAGAAGGTATGCAAATAATCTATAAGCATATATAGAGATGGTCAACATCAGGAATCATTATAGAAATACAAATCAAAACCACAATGAGAGCTGGGCATGGTGGAGCACACTTGTAATCCCAGTACTTGAGAAGCTGAAACTGGAGAATCAAGGCCAGCCTCAGCAATTTAGAAAGACCCTCAACAATTTAATGAGACATTGTTTCAAAGTTTTAAAAAAAAATGCTGAAGGTGTAGCTCAGAGGCAGAATTCCTTCAGGTTCAATTTCTCGAACCAATAAATAAAATCTACGATGATACAATGAGATGCCACTTCACACCCATTAGGATATCCCTTATCAAAAACAAAACAAACCAACCCAAACCAGGACATAACAAGTGCTATATGGAAAAACTGGAGCCCTTCTGGTTAGGAGGTAAAATGAAGCAGCCACTATGGAAAACAATATGGTTGTTCTTCAGATCAACATGGGATTACAGTAGGATACTAGTTCCACTTCTAGATATATACCCCAAATAACTGAAAGTAAAAACTCAAAGACATGTGTGTATCAGTATCACAGAAGCCAAAAGATGGAAGCAAACAAGTGTCCATCGACAGATCAATGGATGAACAGAGTGTACATTGAAATCTTATTCAGCCTCGCAGGCTGACGCATACCATGAGTGAACCTTAAAGACATTACGCTAGTCACAAAAGTACAAACGCTGTATGATTCCACTTATATGAGGTACCCAGAGTCATAAAATTCATAGAGATAGGAAGTAGAATGGTGGTTTTCCAGGGCTGGATGGAGTGGGAGTGGGGAGTTAGTTAATCACAGGTATAAAGTTTCAGTTTGGGCAGAAGAAAATGTTTTGGAGATGGATGGTGGTGATGGTTGCATAGTAATGTGGATACCTTAATGTACTGAATTATACATTAGATATTAGATATATTTGTGACAATAAAAAATTATACACTGCTGCTTTTTTTCAATGAAAGATACCCTTCTATTCCAAAATGCCTTTCTATTCCAGAAACTAGACAATCAGAAAATGCTGTTCCATCAGCTAGCAAGCATCTGTTGGCTGCTTCCTTTGTGGAGGTGAAACAATAATTTCCTACATGAGGTTGTGGTTGGCTAATGAGGATAGCTGAATATAAGGTTTGAAAGAAAGAAAGGGTATGGAAAATATTTTTCTTTCTCCTTTTTTTCTATTCTCCCTCCTTCCCATTTGGACCAGAAGTGTCACAGAGCTCAAATGAAGTACTTAAATGGGAATGGTACAAGATATCTAAAATATATCTATCTATCTATATATATATAGATATATATAGATAAATATAGATATATATATTTATATATTTATATATATTTATAGATATATATATATATCTAAATATAGATATATATCTATAGATATCTATATCTAAAATATACATATCTATAGATATAGATATCTATAGATATCTATATCTAAAATATATATATTTTAGATATCTTGTACCATTCCCAATTAAGTACTTCATTTGAGCTCTGTGACACTTCTGGTCCAAATGGGACCATATATATATATGTCTGTACTAAGTATCTGAAAAAGCCCCTTGTGGGGCCCATGAGGTCATCTCCAAGATACTTTCCAGATTTTTTATCTTTAAGTCAGTGTTATGGCTATTAGGAACATACAGTACTAGAATAGGAGTTATTCTAAACCCATGCAATAAGGGACTCAGAATCAATATAGATTCTACAAGCAACTGAACTTCAGTGGGATCAATAAACACACCAGGTTTGTGTAAGACTTCTCACAAATACAGAACATATTTTGAGTTAACATTTTCCAAATGACAACTTTCCTCTCAGTGCAAGTCTCTAAGCATAATGGAAAGACTACCAGAATCTTAATATTCTAGACCTGATTACACAACTCAGCCACTTCTTTTTCTTTTTCTATAAATCAAAGACATTGGCTCTTTAGAGTTTATTTCTCACATATTGTACATTTAATATTTTCATGCTTTAGGACAGAATTTCATTGTCTTTATTTGGACATACTACATATCAGTTATTCCACAACCCTCACTTCCACCTCTTAACATACCCAAAGCATGGCACTCAAGATAAACTTAAATAAAGCTGTAGATTTCTTAAGATAAATGGTTCAATCCAGATTAATGTATTGAATACCTTCTAAAAGGTTTGATATAGCTGAGTGTGATGGAACATGCCTGTAATCTCATTACTTGTGAGGCTGAGACAGGAGGATCACAGGTTCAAGGACAGACTCAACAAAAGTGAAACTTTCATCAACCTAGCAAGACCCTATTTCAAAATAAAACAAAAAATAGGGCTGGGGGTGTAGCTAAAAGGTAGAATGTCCCTAGGTTCAATCCCCAGTACCACAAAAAAAAAAAAAAAAAAAGAAAAGAAAAGAAAACTTGATACATAGTACTCAATATATGTTTATTTCCAATTTTTAGTTAACTTCATTATCTTCACCATTTTAGCTGTTCCTTTGTTAACAAAGCCAGCCTTTCTATAAACATCACAACCAACCAACAGCCAGCTGGTTAATCAATCTACTTTAGGTTCCTCTGAAAGCAAGGACTAAAGCAAGTAATTTACTTGGCAGGTGATCTTGGGAAGCACAAAGATGAGAGATTTATAAAGGAAACACCACTAAAGGATTAATACATTGAGTTACCTGCCACTTTGGTCAACTGGAACTTAGTTTCAGTAGGGGCTCTGTGAGAAACCCCATAGAATGCCTCTCAGAATTTTCGCTCCCAGGAATGAAGGGCTGACATGTTTATCCACTGACTCCCTTCACTCATGGTGGCTCAGAGGAACTGAGTCCTCTCTATGTCATTTTGTGTCAGTCTAGTGAACTCCTGTGGCTTTGAAGAGTGGGAAGTTGGGAAGGCAGAGAGATGCAGCAGGCCCTTGAGGAGAACCATGGTATGTACTGGAACTGTCCAGCACCTTTGCAGCTGAAATCAACTGAAGAGACAGAGGACACCATAGTATCTTCTATGGTTGATCCCTTGAACCATTCAGATCCATTTTGCCCTATATGAAACCTTTTCTGGTACCAACATTTTAATATCATAGTCAGATACTAACTCTCAAAAGGACTCAGGCTTATAATGTTTTCTAATAACTAGCAACTTAACTGCATTCACTCTCTCCCTGACATAGGCCACTAGGTGTTTTATGATGCAGGACCCCACAGTTACAGCTAATAATAGAATCAGCAATGGGCCTGCGATGGCAGTGATTAGAGTAGTCAGCCAGGGGGACCAGGAGAATAGAGACTGCTGCCAATTGTCAGATTTTTGATGGCACCTTTCTCTTTCTTCAAGGTTGTTTTTAACTGTTGCTAAACTTTCCCTAATAATTTCTGACTTATTAGCATAAAAACAGCATGTTTCTCCTAAGGCCACACACAATCCTCCTTGCTTCATGAACAATAAGTCTAGCCATCTTCTATTTTGTGGGACCACTTCAGCAAGGAAGTCTACCTGCTCCTCTAAACGGGAGATGGAGTTTTCTAAATGCCCTAGGTCAGCATCTATTTGCGCACTCAGCTCTTTAAAGTTTTTATCCCCTATCACTAAGGCAGAGGTTCCAATGGCTGCTGACCCTGCTATCCCTGCACCCACTAACAGGGGGATCAGCACTGGAGCTGCTCTCCGCACTCTGAGTCCAGTCCCTATTTCAAAATGCTCTCTCCCCTATAAAGGTAAACTTGGGGAAGAACATGAACCAGTACACAAAGGGTTGGTGTTGGTTGTAACTGGTCTGATGGGAGGCACTTTGTGAGTCCACTGGTGCAGGCCAGCCAAGTCCCTTTGGGGCTAGTGTAGTAGACTCTTTCTGAGGAAGAAAGACTAGACTGTATAACCTCAGAACAAAATGACCTATAGGGGTAGTCCTGGGGGCAATAAGTAGATGAAAGTAAGCATGAGCCTTGTCTCTGTAAAATTTCCAAGTAAGTCTAGGCTTATTTTACCCACAGTCGTTTATTTTGCTTGGGCAACTATTAATTGGTTGGTGGCTATACCCACATAGTATGGTGTTTGGGATTTAAACATAGCCATCAGTCCTTTCTTAGACTTAGATCTGATCTATTAATTACTTGATGGAACTTTTTAGCAATCATTTATCTCCTTACAGCTGGGAGAGGGGGATCTAGCCTTTGCAGACTGACATGGGGGTCCTCATGCTTTTATGAGTCCTCAGTCTCACATCCCCATCTCCTGCAGTGATATATATATTTTTAATCCCAGGCAGTGGGATTTCCCATTTGCTGGAGAGGCATAATATTGAGTATGTTGGAGACCCCTTTTGAAATCTAAATCTCCACAGCCTGCCATAGGGCCTGATGGGCAGCCAGATCTCTAGAGCTAAGTTCTCACACCCACTTTTATGAAGGCCTATACATTTCTATAACATTTGTAACACAAAATTAGGCCTCCCTTTTGAGTCTTATCTTTAGTGGATCTGAAGTCTGAGTTGCTCTCCATCTGCCGTCCTCCACTGGAGCTTCTTCTAGCTGGGTGTGGTGAGTCCAGGATGGAATTTCAGCGACCTTTACTGCCATGGGGGTGGTGAGGACAACAGAGTAGGGTCCTTTCCAGGTTAGTTTCAGAGTCCGGGATGGTATCCGTTTTACCCACATCAGGTCTCCAGGATGGAAGGGGTGCGCTGGTTTTCCAGTGGCGAAGGGATAGGAGTCTCTTACAGTCTGGATGGCCTCTCTTGTTTTTTGCAGAGCCTGTAAGGACTTGAGAAGGGCGTGGTTAGACATTTTAACTTTAGACATATAGTGCAACTTTGGGAGGAAAGGTGAAAAGTCTGCCAAACATTATTTTAAAAGAGGTAAAACCTCCCCAATATGAGGTACACCTTTACCCCTAGGAGAACGAAGGGGAGAAGAGTGGCCCAACTCTCGCCAGTTTTGGAGACCAGTTTAATCAAGGTCTCTTTTAGAGTCCTATTTATCTACCTGCCCTGAACTCTTAGGTCTGTATGCACAATGTAGTTTCCAATTAACACTTAAGGCCTTTGTCAAATTTAGAGAGAACTTGGCCGTGAAGGCCAGGCCATTGTCGGACCCCAATGAAAAGGACAACCCAAATCTAGGAACTATTTCTTGTAGTAACTTCTTAGTGGCAATCAAGGCAGTCTCAGTCCTGGTGGGGCAAGCTTTTACCCATCCAGAAAATGTGTCCACAAACACCAGAAGGTACCTGTATCCGAGAGTGGTGGGTTTTACCTCCGTGAAGTACAGCTCCCAGTGTCCCCCTGGTGTGTTACCTCGAACTCGTATTCCTTCCGGGGGTTTCTTTCCCCCTTTTGGATTCACCTGCTCACAGGCTTGGCATCTGGACATCAGACTTCTTACAATTTGATTCAGCTTTGGAATGTAGTACCTGAGTTTAGGAGCTTGCTGACTTTGTTGCCCCGTGATGAGTAGTCTGGTGGAGTTAGGATACCAGCCTTCTTTTTAAAGCCTCCAGGAGCAGGGGGCTTCCAGCCGGTAGTATCCACCATCCAGTTTCTTCCAGTGTTGCACCTTCCCGTTTTGCCCAGTCCCTTTCCTCAGTTGAATATATTGGCTTTTGTGGCAGTTCTGGTTTAGGTTACATGATCAAAATGGAAAGAGGCTCCACTAGTTTTAGGGCCATTTTTTGAGCTTTCTTGTCAGCTGCTCTGCTGCCTCTGACTTTAGGGAAGCCTCCTTTTTGAGGCCCTTTCTTTGCTTGCCAAGGTGAGGAGTCCCCTCTCCTGGTACAATGCCCCATGCACGTCAGCAGTGCAAATTTGTACTGGCTGTCCATGTATATTGTGACAGTCTTTTTCTTTTTCCAGTGCAGCACCCAAGTCAGAGCAATGAGCTTGGTCTTTTAAGCCAATGTTTCCCTGTTGAGAAACTGGGCCCTGATAGTTTTATGCTCAGTGACCACACTGCCACCCCGCATACCTGAAGCCGTTTCTGGACGAAACTGCTTTCATCAGTATAGAGCACTTCATGCGCCTCCAATAGAGGAATATCAGTCAGGTCTGGGCGGGTTGACAAGATCACAGTAGTCACCTGGGCACAGTTGTGTAGAGGTACTTCCAGACAGCCATCTGGCAACAAGCTTGCTAGGTTAAGGATGGCCATTTGGCCAAAGTGTATTCAGAGCTGATCTAGAAGCACTTGGTAGTGAATTACTCACGCATTGGCCATACACCACTCCGGGGTTTCCCCTTTAGAAAGGTCTCAACTGCGTGAGGGGTGGTCAGGAGCAACCCTCGGCCCAGTGTCAGTCTATTGGCCTCCTTTACCAACATAGCTGTAGTGGCCACAACTCACAGGCAGGTTTTCCAAACTGCTGCCATGGGGTCCAGTCTTTTAGACAGATAAGCCACTGGTCACTTCCAGGACCCAACGTTTGAAACAAGGACTCCTTTAGCAATGTCCCAGATCTTATCCATGAACAAGTGGAACAGCTTAGTGATATCAGGAAGTGCCAGGGCAGAGGCAGAAACTAAGGCCTTCTTTAGGGTTTCAAAAGCTTTTAGTTTAGCTCCTGGCCATTTGAGAGGGCCATCTCCCCCTAAGCTGGTATACAACAGTTTTGAGATTTTAGCAAAACCCAGAATCCACAGCTGGCAATATTACATTGCCCCCCAAAACTCCCGCACTTGCCTCTTGTTCTCTGGGACTGGAATCTGGAGAATCACAGCAATGCGGCTCTGAAATGGCGTCGTACTCCTTTCTCTCTCTAGGCTGTAACTCAAGTAGGTCACCTGGGTTCTGTGGAGCTGCACCTTCTTAGCAGAAACATGGTAGCCCAGGTCTTGGAGCATTTGCAGGAGACCCTTAGTGGCTTTTTGCATTCTTCCTCTGTTTTTGTGAAGATGAGGAGATCATCTAGATACTAGGGCAGGGTATTTTGGGGTTATGCTTTTCATGGGTCCTCCTACCCACCTGCCTCATGGCTGCCACCACTACTCTGACTACCTTTTTATTTTGCCTATCTTTGATTGAGTCACAATCAAATAATCTCTAAAGGCTGTGACCTGTTTATGCCTTTAAATCCTTTTAACTTTTGCAACTTTTTTCTAATGTCTGGGACTGACTGGGTGACAAAGGCAATATTTATACCCACTGGTTTTCTGTGGCGTCTGGGTCTATTGGAGTAAAAACTCCATAATCATCCTGGAGCCACTCCAGAAATCCTGCAGGAGACTCCTGAGGTCCCTGAACAACCTCGCTTACCTTAGATAAGTTAGTGGGCTTGCAGGCAGCCGCCCGGTAATCCCAGCCAATAGAACCTGGCGATAGTTGTGCAGACTCCTCCTGCCTTCTCCTGTTTTGGGGTCCCCATTAGCTTGGTAGAGGGGAAAGCCTCTCTATATACCCCTTACCTTCTGTGTTGGGGTTCATTGTCCCCCAGGACACAGAGCGGCCTTTTTACTTTTCACTCAAATCCTGTCTCTCCCTTCAGCCATGAAGAGAGTGGTTAAGAGCTGTTAGCAATCATCCCAGGTGGTCTGGGGTGTGTAAAAAACAGTCTCAAGTAGCCCCATCAGAACCTGAGGTTTCTCAGAAAATGGGGGATTTTGAGTTTCCAATTATACAATCACTGGGAGAAAACAGTACATAAACCATAAAAAGGGCCATGTCCCACCCCAATTCCCCCTGTGGAGGGTGCTTCACGAAGGGGGAGAACGGGCCCTGCCTCGGCCGCGGCAAGCGCCTATCTTGTCTCCCCATAAGTGGAGCCTTTCCTTGGGTGGGAAGAAGACAAGGGACCCATAGAGGACAAGACTGTATTTTTTTTCTGGGGTTCCGTCACAGAATTTCATCAAGAGAATCCTGTTTCCCACAGAAAATAAACAGGCCAGTAACCATGGTGGAGAATATCTAAGGAGGGTGAGCCACTGGTTAATGTATGGAAACTGGTTCAGGTGTCTGGAACTTCCCGTAACCACGTTCCAGACAGCTTGGGCTGCTTGGACATCCAGAGCCCTCCCTAGTCAAATATACTCTGAAGATGAGCCATTCAAGTTCACAAAAAGTCCAAAGTTTTCCTGGGGAGAAGGGAATCCCAGAATCACTCTCCCTGAAAAGCCTCTTTGAAATTCCTTAACATACACCCAAAGGAGTCTCAGCACTACTTGCCTCCCCCTTTCCCATCACTGGAACCAGCAAGAAATACCAAAAGAGAAGGAGCAACTGAAGCTATTGTAAACTGAAAGTAAAAGGCATTTTATCCATGACCAGTCCCACAGACTGGCTGAACTCAAACCAATAGAAAAAACAAAGATCAGGGAGATCTAGAGACCTAAGATCCAAAAGTTAGAGCACCATCTAGGAAAAGAAAAAGAAGTGGAGCCCATGGACTTCTAAGAAATCAGACAACAACAAACAGACGCGAGACAGGACAATTCACAAACAAGTATTCGCTTCACAGACTCGGCCGGTGGAGGGTTAACCGTAGTGGCCTAACATTGTAAGTAAGGCTTGCAACTTACTTTCTGTTTCAGTACCACCATAGATCTTATGCCTCTGTGGAGTGACAGCTTTCGTCAGTCTTACCAGAGTCTGCCCAATTCGATTCCGTAGCCCTTTGGAGATCTTAAGGACCTCAGCCGTGGAACCACATACTCTTCTCTGATGGGAGGACCCAACAGAGAGACACTCTCACACAATTGTGGCCACACATTCACACACCAATATCCATTTGGGTTGGAGACGTCTCTCCCAAACCCAGGGACTTCGGATCTATGACCGCGTCCGGTCTCACCGACTCAGTCCCACCCTAGGGCGCCCTTACCTGCTCTCCAGAGAACCCAATTTGACCTCATGATCCCAGTGTTTGGTGCGGGGCCCCCCATGTCTCTCAACGGCCTGAGAGGGCTGCCGGTTGCCTTGGTCTCGGGGCCCTGGAACGTCTCAGGGGGCGCCTGGCAAACAGGCAGTTCCTCCAGGGCCAGAGTCCTTCCAGGGCCTCTCCCCTCACCTGGGTCTCTGGATCTTGCTGGGGCCTCCAAATGTTGCGAGGTGACCCACAGAGACACACCAGACTCCATTTGTGCCAAAGAGGTCACTTTATTTACCAGCCGCCGGCTGGCTGGCCTAGACGAGCAGCCTAAAGGCTGTCGTCCATTATTTAATTTTTATTCAGTGCTTTCATGAGGCATAGAAGAGCAAAAGAGTCCCATTGAATCTTTTGAGATCTAGAAATACTCCTTCCTGTTTCCATTATTTAGCAACAATCTTAGATGCTCGTGATAATCAAGATCAATGTCAATATAAAATGTGCCTTTCTTTGTCAACTAGCTATTTGGCGTGAAGAACCAAAAGCAGGTGGTAGTCATAACTATAGTTCTAAGATCCTTACTGTGTCCCCTTGCATAAGTGAATTTCTCCCTCTTATCTCCAACAGTGAGAAAGACCTATAATCTAACAGCCTAAAGATACAGGAATAGGAGTCACAAATTCTGCAAGCAGGTCACTGGGTATGATGGTGAGAGGAGCCATTCCTATTTCTCTGCCTTGGTTTCCAGACTTATTTATTCCAGTTACTGGGTATACAGCATCATGTGTTGATCATTGGCTCAAGATATATACTGCATCATATAAGACAACTCTCAAATGCAAAGTGTTGTCCCCAAGGGAACCTAGTCATTAATAGTCTATTCCAATAATCTATCAGGCTAAATACATTTGTGGCATATGGTAGGGACAGTGGATAGTCTTGTGCCTGCTGTTGTCTTGTCCTACTTCCTTTACCATGGTCCTTTGATTCAAAGTGATACAGTACAGGATATCATGTCTGTAAATAAATTATTCTGTAAACCATCACATAATTCCAAAATCATACTCATGGGCACAGAGGCCAAACACATATTCAAAACAGGAAACAGTTCCAGTAAGGATGACTCATTCTTCCCTCTGAAGGAGGGAGGTAAAAGAACTGATGTCCTCTATGTATCACTAAGTGCTGATAACCTTAAGTATTTAGTACTCTGTCATATGCTTGGTATTGGTCTTTGCTCCTGCCAAGTTAGAACTTCTGCAGAAGCAGTAGTTATGTCATTTTGGTGAGAGAAGCTGATACTGCTGGGGCCATGTATGGTCTCCAAACTGGCCAACGAGGCTACTATGTGGGTCCATTACACTAGCATTGGAGCACCAAGAATAGAGGCTGGCTGACATCTACCAAGAGACCTGGTTGTTAAGAGCCTCCTTGTTGATAGATGCTATATAGTGGACCACTTGTTTCTGCCTCCTTAGGTATATCTACATGATTCTTTATAGTAATATTAGTGTGTGTGTGTATGTGTGTGTATGTGTGTATGTGTATGTATTCTTTATAGTAATATTAGTGTGTGTGTGTGTGTGTGTGTGTGTGTGTGTGTATGTATGTATGTTGCTAGAGATTGAACCCAGAGGCATTCTACCTCTGCGATATACCCCTAGCCCTATTTTATTTTGAAACAGGGTTTTGCTAGCCGGGCGTGGTGGCGCACGCTTGTAATCCCAGCAATTGGGAGGCTGAGCCCGGAGGATCCGGGTTCGTGGCCAGCCTCAGCTACCTAGTGAGGCACTCTGCAACTTAGTGAGACCCTGTTTCCAAATAAAGAATAAAAAATAGGGCTGGGGGTATAGTTGGAGGTAGAATGCCCTTGAGTTCAATCCCCAGTACCACAAAAAAAAAAAAAAAAAAAAAGAAACAGGGTTTTGCTAAGTTCCCGAGTCTGGTTTCGAACCTGCAATCTTCCTGTCTCAGCCTCCCAAGTACTAGCATTACAGGCATGTGCCATCACACCTGGCTTATAAACTTCCTCATTCTAATCATCTGACCAATCAGCCAGTAAGTAGGTCTCCACTGCACAGGAGAGCTTAGACATCCTACATCAGGCAAGTTGTTTTTTGCACAAAGTGTGAAGCTGTCTTTGCTCTATCCACTTTATGCATTAAGGCTTGGAAGAGTGATCACAAATAGCCTGCATTTATCTCCTGACCTCCTTAAACCCCACTTGGGGCTATGATAGTGTCTAGGTTTTCTGTTAATAGTGCCTCCTCAGACCCTATACCTAACAACCCTTAAAAAAGACCTGGGTAGATAGGTCTCTTTGGCAGGAGAACTGGGGAGTTAATGCATATATTTATAGTAGGGTCGAAGGGTGTTTTCCTGAGGGAATCAGGCCTCTCCTTCAGTAGTTGGGCTCTGGATCTAATAGCTATCTCGGATCTGGAAACTCAATAAAGGATTATGCCTTTCTTTTGTTAAGCTAATCTTTGCCTGCTGCTCATGTGCTTTTGATTTTTTTTCTGGTTATAAAAATTAAATAATAATTTTGTATGCTTGCCTGTCTGTCTCATTCCTTGGAACACAAAAGTCTATTAACCATTACCCCAAACCTCTAGCAGCCTAGCTCTCTGGTTGCCCCCTAGGCATTTGTTTCTCACTGCAGTAATTACACCCATCTGGCCTTTGATGTTTAAGTACAGTGACCTTGACTCTAAAGTTTTGAAGTTCTTTGAGTCCCATGGATCCCCATTCTATGGTAGCATTTTATTCTGTGAACCCCGATTCATCTAAGACACTGCCTCTGATCTTTAAAAACAAAACAAACAAACAAACAAAAAACAACTAGTAACTTCTTCCCATAGCAGTGCATTTCCTATTGTCCTAGTACAGGATTATCCTAGGACACACAGTCAAGCAATGGGTCTCATATAAAAACTTCATTCTTACATTCCCACTTTCTTGAGTCTTCTAACCTGTTCCTTAAAACTTGAAGGCAGCGCTTGCATCCCTACACCATTGTTACATCCAAGTTTCAAAGCAACTCCTTCGCAGTGCGTTGAAAAATTCCCAGTGTCCTTGACAGGATGTTAATCCTGGAGTGATGGGAGAATGTTCCCAAGCCAATAAACCCTCACCTATTCAGCCTTATATTCCAGTCAGTCTATTCACTTTAACACCTTAAAGTCCATTGCTATTGTTCTCTTCCTCCTTCTTGTCAGATTTTTTTTTCTGTAATTCTGTCAGTAAGTTACTTCTTCCTATAGCAGAGACTGAGCCTCCCCTGTCATGTTATGTAGGACTTGACACATTATCAATCTGCAAGCAATTTTGAAGTCAATGGAGGGGATCATGAGGAGGACAAGCAACTGTTTTGCAAGACACTGAGCGCAGGGTGGTTTTCCCCCTCTGCAGGCAAGAGAAAACTGCTGTCCTCTAACAAAGGTGGGGGGAAGGGGGAGACTGGCTTCTACAGCTCCTTGATTCAAGAGCATCAAGAGTTTAAGGTCCTCATTCATATCCTCATGGATGCTTTCATCCCAAGTCTAAAGATCCCACTCTTTCCTACCAAAGCCAGGGTGCTAGCATAGATCTTTAATATACAAAACACGCACCTGCAGTCTCCTTCACCTTTGTGCCACCCCTACAATTAAATTCTGAGCCTATTTTTAGCACCCACTGTCCTTTTCTCTACAGGATCTCTTGTTGTCATGGAGGAGGTTTGACTTTCATGGAATGCCTTAAATTGTTAGTTGCTAGAACTGAACTTGTCTTTCTCTTTAAGGCATTCCTTGAGATTTCCAAGGCAGTTTACAAAACCCAGCCAAATGCACTGGTCTTATAATGACTGCTGCCTCTTTTCACCCCAGTATAAGAAATCCTATATAAGCAAAGCTTCCCCTTCCATCACAGGTAACCGTTTTATAGTGATGCCAGAGGTTATAAAACCACAATTACCACTAATAATGGAGTTTTGTTCTCCTTGGACTGGTAAGTAAGCCATTTCCAGAATACAATCCTGAGGGTCTGCTTGCTTGGATTACATTTGGTATTGCTGTCTTGGTTTGGGTCCCCTCAAAAGCAGAGCCTGGGGTAATGACTTGAGTTTCAGTGACCTATTTTCAAGATGAGTCCAGAAGGGAGGAAGGAAGGAGGAATCTTATTGAAACAAGAAAGACGGAAAAGGATATGTTGCAGTGCTAGCGACCACTGTGGGAACCCACACTCAGGTCTCTGAGGAGCCTCTGATGAACTATAGTCTCTGGAGTGCCGTGGTGTCCTGGTCTCCTTTAGTGAAATATTCTCAGCTCGCCTTTGATTAGAACCCGAACTAATAAGCTCTGTTCATTCTTACAGTATAACCTTTGTCTCTTCAAAGGCACCGAGCGAGAGAAGAAACAACTCACATGTCTTCTATTTATAGTGCAAGTGCTGAAGTCAGGAAAGATCCTAGTGAAGAGTTGGGGATTCCCTGTCAGGTTTTTCCCCCACCTTGCAATAGGTTATTGAGGGAAGAACTACAAGTGTTGGTTATCCAGCTCCTTGCTCCTGGCTCCAAAATCTGGTGCCCAGGAAATAGAACTATGCTCTGGCTCTCATGATACTCTCAGGATAGATCTCTCAGAGAAGGTATTAAATTATCCAGGTATATTGTGGTTTTGAGACCAGGCTCAGCAACTTAGCAAGACTCTTATCAACCTAGCAAGACCCTGTTTCAAACAAACAAACAAACAAACAAACAAACAAACAAAACAACAACAACAACAACAACAAAAAGCCAGGCTTGGTGGTGTACCCCTGTAATCCCAGTACTTGGGAGGCTGAGACAGGAGGACCACAGGTTTGAGGCCAGCCTTAGCAACTTGGCAAGCAATTCAGCAAAACCCTGCTTCAAAGCAAAATAGGTCTGGAGGGTGTAGCTTAGAGGTAGAATGCCCCTGAGTTCAATTCCTGGAACCCAAACAATAAATTAATATATGAAATAAAGAGGACTGTGGGTGGAGCTTGGAGGTAGAACACCTCTGGGTTCAATCCCCAATATCCCCCCAAAAGAAAAAAAAAATATCTAGAGAAGAAGTAATGTAGATTTTTCTATTCTTTTGTAAACTTCCGGTCTGTTTTCCATCCCTCTGTGTCTGATGGGGGCGTTTGGCTGATATGGTAACACATTGACTCATCCGGTTTCTTCTTCACTGTGGCTTTTTCCCTGACCTTCTGAATGATTCTTTATTTGTACTTGAACCTGTCTCCTTGCATCTCTCCTCAAAGCAACTCTCGTTCGGTTTGAAGAGTTTTTCAGATTGTAAGTAAGAAATCATTATTTTGAGGCAATGGTTTTGGGTGCCCACTGTGTGTTGAGTCAGAGGCTTGGAAACAGTTCTTCCTCAGCTTACTGTCTTTACAGTCTCATCTCCCGGGGCTGTCTTCGAGCTATGGACATCTGAGACTTGTTGATTTTACAGTGTGGGATTACCTGGCACACGTTGGAAGTAGTGCTTTGCACTAGTTTGGAAGACTAGGGAGGAAGAAAGAAGAATTGCTAAGAATATTATCGCATGTGCCAGGCTGAGGCTCACTATGGGAGCAACAGCACTTCAAATGTCTGGACACACATTTGTCCCCTCCTCCTAACAGGAGGCCCTCCCTGTCCCACTCCTGCTCCTCTCAGATCGGGGTCTGTCCCTGGCATTGGTAGGCAGGGCTGGTGAGGCACCTACCTAAGTTCAGAACTGAAAGATAAAGCATTGCATTTGTACATCCCTGCTTGAAGCCTCTTTTCTTTTCTCATTTGAAGATCCTATTGTGTCACCTTGAGGGCTGAGAAAGAGAAATGGGGTTAAGAAAGAGGAATTCAGAGAGTGCAAAGTGTGGGAGTTAGAAGAAGCAATAATGAGAAGAGTCCAGATTTAGAAAAAAAAACCTGTCTAAAAGCACATTGGGGTCAGAGCAGTGACGGCAGTATCTTCCATTCCTCCATCTAGTGGTTCACACTGTCTCTCTCACCTCTGCCTCATGACCGGTTTTCTTCACACTTAAAAAGTTCTACATCCTTTTCCAAAAATAAAAATAAAAAATAAATGTTTGTTCAATTCACTTAAGCAAAAGAGCTTAGCTTTCAATTCTCCACCTCTTTTCCTCTTCCTCCTGTCCTATCCTCCAAACTGGACACTCCAAACTTCCCAGGCTCATTTTATAAAAAGAACAATTAAAAGCTAAGACTGAAACAAAAGGTGAACCATCACTATCACACATCTATAAAAACAAGTTTTACGTATTAGCAGAACTGAATTTTAAAAGTGAAAAAAAAAATTACATGTCTTTAGGTTTTACCCCAAAGCAGATTCTGAGACAAGGACCTGGGTGCAAGTGGTTTATCTGGTAGGTGATTCAGGAAGCACGGTGAGAGAGAGGGGAATGAGATAGGAAATGGGGGGAGGCAAGGCCAAAGATGGTGCATCACTTATATTGGAGTTACTGCTATGAGCAGTTGGGGTTCACTGTACCTGGAAACTCAGAGAGATTGTAAGACACAGCTGAAATTGTCGCAAGAAGAGACAAGCGATGGATAGTTACCTGCCAATGTCTGACCTTTATTTGTTGAAGTTTGCTTCCTGAGATATTAACTCCCTTAGTGCCCTCGGGCAGAGAGATGCTAAGGTAAAAGTCACTGGAAGTGAGAAAAAACATTTACTTAAACACAATTGCCTTCAGGGTGGGCTGAGGGATGAGAGCTGGGCACTGACATAAGCCAGTTGCAAATTTTTGTCTAAATAAAGCCATCTGCTGAGCTGCGCATGGTGGTACATGTCTATAATTTCAGTACTTAGAGGTTGAGACAGGAGAATCACAGGTTGGAGGTCAGTCTCAGTAACTTAGCAAGGCCCTCAGCAACTCAGTGAGACCCTACTTCAAAATAAAATAGGGCTGGGTGTAGCTCAGAGGTAGGATGCCCCTGAGTTCCATCCCCAGTATCACATACACACACACACACACACACACACACACACACACACACACAGCTAGGTGTGGAGGTGCACTAATCCCAGTACTTGGGAGGCTGAGACAGGAGGATCACAGGTTCACAGCTAGCCTCATCAACTTAGTGAGGCTCTTTGCAACCTAGTGAGACCCTGTTTCAAAATAAAAAATTAAATAGGGCTGGGGATGTACAAGTACAAAGGTAGGATGCCCCTGTTTTCAATTCCCAGTACCACCCCCCCTACACACACACAATAAAAAGTCATCTGCTGGTTTAGCTTTTGTGTGTTGTATTATTTTCTAAAACATTGAAAATACTTTTATAAATCCCTGCTACATTTTTTGGGCTCCATGATAATAGCAATGCCTTATAATTTCTCACATTCCTCAGAGTGTACTTTCATATCAATGATCTCATTTAAATTAAAACAGTTCTTGAGATAAATATTAGTAACTATACTTTACTGTAATAGAACCGTGACCAAGATAAATTAAATATTCCCCCCACACCACCATGAAGAATTTAAGTAGCTGATGTTCACACTTGGCTCTTTTGATTCTGATCTTGGTACTTTTCCTACTATCCCCACATTTGTCTCCTATAATAGCACAAAGTTCTTGAGTATGGACATGGGGTTAGTATACTATCGATATTTAAGTGTTATGTACAAATCATGTTAATGTTCTTGACATGCACCTCTCATACCCATATCCCAATCTGGTGCATGTGGGATACACAGTAGGAAACATAGAATCACTATAAAAATAGAAAAGAAAATAAGAATATAGGGTATAAACTACACTACAAATGGAGAAACACTAGGAAGAAACTGAAAAATATTCTATCATGCACTAGGAGTTAGAGAAAGGAATGGAAATTAGTAGATTTTTTTTCCTTCCTTCACTAGAAAGTAATTTCCAATGAAAAGAGTAAAGTTGATTATAAGTGTAAGATAATGGCCTCTTAGGATTTGCTGTAGGCCAATAGTCAGTATAATTCTTTATTCTCCCCAACCATTACTGAAATTGCCAGGAACCATAGACAGGAGAAAGGAGGCCTGTGCCAAAAATAATCTCTACCTAGAATCAGACGTATAAGCTAAAAGGAATTATAGCAAAAAGGAGCCTCCATATATATCAAGAAAGCACACAGCTATTACCATAGAGAAAATCTTAACTTTGAAAACATCATTAAGCAAAGGCAGAGAATATCAGAGAACAATATAAGTTCTGAATGCAGGTTTAAATCCACAGACCTGCCAGTGAATACTGCTGTACAGCAGGCCTTGCTTTTCTGTACCAGATCTTCTCCCTCTCCTCTCTTTTATGAAAAGCGGAACATGGACTCTCTGAATTTACTAAATTCTAGTGTGTGTCCTGCTGGCTCATTCTCTCTGGCTCTCCGACCAGATTGCCCACTTTTACTTTCTTCACTTCACCCAAGAGTCTGACATTGTGTCCTCACTGTACCCATGGCGCTGGCACCTACCGAGTGCTTAATAGTTGCTGACTGGCCTGGCAATTTGTCAGGAGAAGTTAAAACAAAACAAAATGACAATGCTGATTCTATTCATCTGTGTTTTCTGTATTTGCTGCAGAAGGTGGGATAGAAGAATGGCCAATCACTTCAAAATAAAAAAAAATATTTTTCTGGGAAAAAGATTGGCATTGGGGGTTTTTTGAATTGTATCCTTAACTCAACGAAGTCTTAGATTTGATGGAGTTAGGGATACCATTTGTCAGATTTCTCAAAGACTACATTTTGAATTTCTGTAATCCCATACCCTATGCCTGAGCCAGGCACATGATGGGGGTTTAAAATGAATTCTGATGTGCACAGGACAAAGAGATCAGGGCACAATCTAGTACTTAAAACAAATGAAAATAATTCATTTAGAACTGATTCTGCTGCTATAGTTAGAAACCAGAACTGACTCTCAGGATGGAAGGTCTACCTTACTAACACACTGCCAGGATTTTAGAAGTACCTAGAGATAGTAAAAACATGTTGGCTCTCATCTCAAGTAAACGAAGGGGAAGGTCATACATAGAAAGACACATTTGCAGGCACTCAAAGTAGTTTAGATTCGAAGGGACAAGGTGCGCCCCTTGAGAAGGCTCAGTCTGGTAGAATCGACTAGAAATTATGTGGTGTAGAAAGGGTGAACACAGATGTTCTGAGGGGTCCAGTGCTCCGGGGGTCTTACAAGACCACATGGCCACATGCATTTGGCTGTTTTTGCTCTGTGGAATCTATTCTCTGTTAACATGATCCCTATTTTGCTTAGATACTTTTCTGTCCTGCATGCAATTCTGCAGTAATCCCTAGCTCAGGGGTCAATCCTAATCCTACATTTATGATATTAGTGTTCCCCTGCCAGGAATTGACTACACAGTCCAGGGACCTGATTCTTGCCTGTGAAGAGGAGGTGAGGGTCTCTGGGAAAGGCTCCTTCTTTGCACTTTGCTGTGTCGGTTCCAGATGCCTGGAACTGCTACCATCTTATCACCAATCTACACAAGCCAGGACATGATATCAGTAGAGTGGAAAAATGGAGTGGAGATGAAGGGGGATCTGTGATGATATTGGTGAGTAGCACTGGCTGCCGCCCCCAACCTATTTACTGAATATTTCAGGATCTCCTGATACAAGAGTTAATGAATTTCTGTGATTTAATCACATTTGGCTGAAGGATTTTTGTCATTTGTAGCCAGAGACACTTTAGCTGATGTAAGGACTAGGGTGGCAGGAGGCCTTCCATCCCAGAGTGCCCACGTTGTTCTTTCAATAACAGAAGAACAGAACAAAACTAGGAGACAGCACAAACGAATCAAGACATTTGTTAAAAAAGATTCAGAGAAATTCTCACTCCAAAGATCTACATCTATATTTCCTGAAGCAGAAAAAAGCATATTTTTAAAAAGAGGAGAAATGTTAATTTTCCCATAGTAAGTATGCATTGTCCCATATATTTGAAAATGAGAATGGTATTAAAAGCTGTTACAATTGCAACTATTCCAAATAAGTGAAATGAGGAAGGGATTGGCTATCAGGGTGTGGAATCTTTTTTGTGTGTGTGTGGCACTGGAGATTGAATGCAGAAGCATTCTACCTCTGAGCAACACCCCTAACCTTTAAAAAAAATTTTGTTTTGTTTTGTTTTGAAACAAGGTCTTGCTAGGTTGCTAACAGTCTCACGCAGATCTCAACAGATCTTGCTGAGCATGATCTTGAACCTGCGAACCTTCTGTCTCAGCCTCCCAAGTACTTTTACAGATGTGTGCCATCAGGCCAGGCAGAATATGAAATCTTTAAGATGGGAGCTTAGACCTCCGAGACAAGGATGCAGTCTCAGGTTAGCATCCCCAGAACCCAATATAGCTCCTGATAAATAAAGATTTGCCAAACAAATAATCTGAAAAAGTGGAAAGGTGTATTCCAAATGGTGTCACACAGATTTCGAAGATTTCAGGAATAGAATCCTAATTGTATGAAGTTTCAAGATGCCAAAACTCATCAGGCCTTTATTTCATTACTTATGAAAAATAAGTGGCTTTCCACTCCTTAAGTGTGAACTATAAATAATGGCTTTCCCCTCAAAGAGCACCATGGAAGATAAGGGAAAATAGTATTTTGAGAGAGCAGAAACTGAAAACCACTACCTCAGCTGGGTGATGAGTCATTTTGGTGGCATGGCCCTTGATAGGAGGTGATGAGTGGCACTTCACCACTGCGGTCTTCCTCCCCAAATCCATCAGCCCGTCTAAGCATGAGGAAAACATGGGGTGAATCACAGCAGAGAGGCATTCTTCAAAACATGGGTCAATATTTTTCAAAGCTATCAAGCTCATCAAAATGAAGGAAAATCTAAGGAACTGTCACGTACAGGAAAAACCTGTATAGACATAACGACTAAATGTACTGTGCCATCCCAGATGGGATTCTGGAACAGAAAGAGAAACATTAGATAAAAAACTAAGGAAAAAATAAAAATAAAGTTTGAACTTTGAGTTAATATCAAAGTACCATGCCAACATAAAATGAGTAATATGAGCAATTGAGTACTATCCTCACAATTTTTCTGTAAATCTAAAATTGGTATAAAAAGTTAAGTTTATTTTAAAGATACATGATTGGAGGGGGAGACAAAGTCATAAAGAATGCAAAGTAGAAATAATGCCATGAATGTTTACAAAATTGCCATTTCCAATCTCAAAGACAAGTGTGGGGCAGGGGTTTCCAGTGGAGAGGGCAACAAGAGGAGTATGCATGTATTTTTCTAACACTCTGTACCCCAATATGATGTAAAATTACAATGCACCCAATAAAAAAATACACAAACTACAAAAATATTCAATTTTTATCTGTTCCTATTTTTTCTAATCATTTTTATCTAAAACAAAGCTATTTTTACCCTTTCAATATTAGGAATATATCTAAAAGCATATGTACATCACAGAAACTAATTGTAACTTATACTTTGATGGCGAATATCAAGTATGTTTACTGTCAAGATGCAGTATGTTGGGAAACATTAATTTTAATTAATTATGTGTAACTAAACTGAAGGAATTATGAGACAATAATGCACCAATATAAATATAAGAAAGTAGCTGAAGAAATCAGTTATGAATATGTGAGCATCAAGTTATCAATTTATGTGTGTGTGTGTGTGTGTGTGTGTGTGTGTGTGTGTGTGTTACTAGGGTTTGAACCCAGGGGTATTCTACCTCTGAGCTACACTTTCAGCCATATTTTTTATTTTGAAACAGGGTTTCACTAAGGTGTGGAGGGCCTCACAAATGTGGTGAGGCTGGCTGCAAATCTGCAATCCTCCTGTCTCAGTCTCCCAAGTATTGGGATTACAAGCATGTGTCACCATGCTCAGCTAAATTACCAATTCTATATTTAAACAAACTGCATCATTATTTAAGGTTACAGAGTCATCTCAGATTTTGGCATGTTTTTTACAAACTGTCATTGGTGAATTGGATACTACTAGGAAGAGAAGTGCTGTAAAAAAGTCAAACTGACTTATTTTAACAGAGAACATATTAAATGATAATTTGTACAGCTATTACTCAGAGTAGGAACTTTTGCCTTCTCATTTATTTTCACAGTCTTATGATTTTGACATATAAGTCAAGTACTGGGTATGCCATTAAGCTATTTAACTTTTATAATTAGAGGTCATATGAGTTATTCAGAGTAATCTCAATATATCTACTTATTTGCTTGGTTCTAACTTTTGATTTGAAAGTAATTAACTACATGGACTCTGGGAAATAGGCTTTTTGTATCTCAGTTTTCTCATTTCTAAGAAGGACTAATTTTTATGTGCTTTTATTGGTGCATTATAGTCTCACATCATAGTGTAAATCATGTTGACAGTGAACATACATGCACATAGCACTTGGTGCCCCCCCTCTCGCCTCCTCATCTCCTCCCTTTCGCATACAGAGTACTGAGATTGACATTGGTATTTTCACATGTGTACACATAGCCAATGGTAGTAATTCCTTCAATGAACCTCACTTTTCCCCCTCCCCTTCCCTTAGACCTTCTCCCTGGCTCCACTGAGGTTTCTCCTCCATTATCCAGAGTTTCTCTGGTATCCCAATTACTCCCTAGTTTCTGTGTATTAGAGAAAACGTATGACCCAAGAGGGACTAATTTTAAAGTACCTGATATAACACAAAGTTATCATAATAATAAGAAATAAGGCATCATCATGACCTGCTGTTGTTTATAACTACTATTGTTATACATAAGGCTAGGTAATTAATTAATTAATTAATTTATTTATTTATTTTTGCGGTACTGGGGATTGAACTCAGGGGCATTCTACCTCCGAGCTATATCCCCAGCCCTATTTTGTATTCTTTATTTTGAAACCGAGTCTCACTAAGTTGCGGAGTGCCCCACTAGGTAGCTGAGGCTGGCCGCGAACCCGGATCCTCTGGTCTCAGCCTCCCGAATGCTGGGATTACAAGCGTGCACCACCACGCCCGGCTAGGTTCTTTCTTTCTTTCTTTCTTTCTTTCTTTCTTTCTTTCTTTCTTTCTTTCTTTCTTTCTTTCTTTCTTTCTTTCTTTCTTTCTTTATTTATTATCTCTTTTGACACTGGGGATTGAACCCAGGGACATTCTCCCTCTGAACTACAACTCCAGCTCTTTTTATTTTATATTATATCTTATTAATTAGCTAGTTAATTAATTAGTTTG
>PVLC010025926.1:0-23196 GCA_004027655.1 Graphiurus murinus | reverse complement strand
AAAAAAAAAAAAAAAAAAAAAAAAAAAAAAAAAAAAAAAAAAAAAGATGTGATTAATGTGATTACATACCACACAGTTGACCCATCTGACATGCACAGCTCTGCCGGTTTTAGTACACTCAGAGTTGTGCATCTCTCACCACCATTTTAGAACACTTTTGTTACCCCAAGGAAAAAAACACACCCCTCAGCCATCACTGGCCCCCGACTCCTGCACCCCCCATGCTCTAGCAGCCACTGATCCGCTGTCTCGGTTTGCTCATTCTGGGCGTCTCGTGCAAATGGCCTCGAATGACAGGTGTCCTTTGTGACTGGCTTCTTCCACTGTGGGTCGTGTTGTAACTTCTGATGTGCAAATGGATGGCTCGCAGGTGTTTGGCTACACAACAAGCTGACCTGTTTCAGAGAAGAGCGACGCAGGCGTACCACGTGGGGCCATGGGACTCGTAATTGGGGAGGTCAGGATTAAAGGTGCCCTCTCACCCTGGTCCCAGAGAGGAAGCCGAGCCGACCTCTGGGCAGAACAAAGAGGCCTGTCGAGGAAGGCCATACAGTAGGTAGGGCCCTGAGGGGCCAGGCCTGAGACCTCTCAGGGGCAGCACATGGACGTCTGAGGTTCTGTCACAGCCTCACCCTTGGCTGTCATGGCCAGCTTTGAGGGTACACAGGACGAGCTGATGGCAGCAGAATGTGGCCACTAACTAGCCGGGCGTGGTGGCGCACACTTGTAATCCCAGCATTTGGGAGGCTGAGACTGGAGGATCCGGGTTCTTGGCCAGCCTCAGCTACCTAGTGAGGCACTCCGCAACTTAGTGAGACCCTGTTTTAAAATAAAGAATAAAAAATAGGGCTGGGGGTATAGCTCAGAGGTAGAATGCCCCCGAGTTCAATCCCCAGTACCGCAAAAAAAAAAAAAAGAATGCGGCCACTACTGCCCCTTGGCCAGCCCCAGGACAGGTGGGATTGCTTAGCCAGGGGGCCCCATCCTAGGAGGGCCTGACTTAAGCCAAGTCAAACAAACCGATCTGACTCGGCGATTTCAGACCCTTGGTGCCAATGTGACACCAACATGGCGTGCAGGTTCCCAATCCACTTGGCCCTAGAGCACCAGAAAGGTCATCTCACGTTAGAGTTGGGGAAACAGGCAGGGGAAGCTGGGGACCACCAAGACACCCCACTCTTGCTGCAGGACTGCAGCCTGTAGCGACTACAGGGGGAGGACGAGTGCCCCACAGGGGACAGTGGTGATGGCTCTGCAGAGACATCTACCCCCTCCCGACACCCCTCCCCCCGGCCTGAGAACCCTTGGCTGGTGACCCAGGTACTTGGGGACCGGGTACCTGGCCAGTAGCCCACGTCTACATGTTCCCAGGAGTGCTGGTGGAAGAAACCAGAAGTCTCCTTACATCAGGCAGGACCCAGGCTCAGGAGAGGTTCCGGCCAGTCCGCTTGGTCAGGCTGCCTGTCACAGGGCTGTCCTGCACGCTCTCGCTTTTGAGGACTTCTTCATTTCCCAGCCTCTTGTCCTTTTTCCCCTCCCAGAGGGGCAGATGCTCCCCAGGTGGAGAGAGGACCCCCCAGCCAAGGGGTGTGGCTTTTAGGCTGGGAGGTCTTTGCGCGTGGTCCGCCCACCTGGCCCTGCTCCAGCTCTGCTGCTCCCAGCCAGCAAAACCCAGCACCCAGGGCCCCCCAGGCACCGACCCCTCCCCCATTTCCTATCATCAGGACCCACACACACACTGTAGCCCTTGCTCTGCTCTAGACAGATTTCCTGCAAGGCAGGCAGGAATCGGGGCTGTGGACCGCCACGTACCCTCAGCCACAACCAAGCGATCTCCGGGGGAGGCTGGCCACTTCAGATGTTCCACATTTGAGGCACAGAGGGGGCAGAGCTGCCACACTCGGTGTGTCCCCACCCAGCAGCATTATGTCACCCGGGAGCTTCTTAGCAATGAGTGTCAGGCCGGACCCTCGGTCCACCGCATCAAACCCTGCCCTGACACGATTCATAAACACGTGAAAGCGTGGGAAGACCTGATCTAGCACATCCTGCCTGGCTGGGCACGGAAGCCCTCCGCTGTGCCCAGCAGGACGTGGCACAGTGGGGCCCCGCAGCCCCCAGGAAGCCCAGGGGTCTTGCCCCCTTAGAACTGCTGCTAAAGCTGAGAAAGAACTTGTCTTTTTCCCTGGACTGTTTCAAGTCTGATTCTATAGCTTCGAGTGTTATTTTTCAAAAGTCACCCAGAGATCAAGCCAGAACCGCAGGAGGGCCTTCTTCCGCACAGCGTCTTGGAAAGCCACCATTTGTATGTGTGCATGGAAGACTCTTCAAAGGGGAATCAGAACCCCTGCGGGAGCACGGCCCTGTGTCTTTAAATACTCGCGGGTCCCATTGGCTCCAAGCGGGCAAGGCCTGGAGGGTTTACGCCTGGTGACATTTAGAGATGATTCTGGAGGAGGCGGAGAGGAGGAAATATTTGGTGTGACTTATTACATCCTCTGCTCAGTGGCTCTCTCTTTTGCCAATATACCATTTGTCTGTAAAACACGTAGGCCTAAAAATAGCTGGCCGGGCTCGGTGTCTCCGTGGATGAAGGGCAACTGCCCCGTTTCCTTGGCTTTCAGACACCCTCAAAATGTCGCACTGAAACGTGTCGCAGGGGAATTAGCACAGCTCATTAAACTTGAATCCTGGCCAGGGCGGGGCCGGCTGGGGCTTGGTAGCGGGACAGATGGAGCCTCAGAAGTGACCGCCTGATGTTCCTACCGTGGCATCTGCCCAGGTCAGGCCACCCAGTGGAGGGGGTGCCCTTCATCATCCCAGCGGGCCAACAGGACCATTGGGGCAGAGCCCAGCCCTTGGCCAAAGCCTGCTGAAGACGTAGACCCAGCTTCCTAAGTGGCTCAGAGGAAGGCAGCGAAAGTAAGGGGTGCCCTGGGTCTGAGCATCTGCATGGTCCAGGGTAGGGTAAGTCACGGCCAGCACTGGCCCCTGCCTTTCCTCGGGGGCGAAGGCCACAGGCAGCTGGCTTTCCCAGGGAGTGGAGCAAACTCAAGGCCTGGCTTTCCATCCTTTCTACTCAGACTCAGCTGGTGTGCCAGCCTTTCCGCCCACCATCCATTTTCAAGTTCATTTTCAACTGAAGTTCATTACCTAAGGGCTTGTGATACAGGGGTGTCCACAGGGTTCAGCTTGTCTGCCAAGTTGGGAAGATGCAGCAGGAGGCCCATGCCTGGTGCCCAGCAGCCCCAGAGGCCAGTGGGGCCAGGGCCGAGGTCCTCGGCATCCTCCTGGACCAGCGCAGACACGGGGGGAGGGGGGAGCTCTGGAGGACAGGACAGTGGTGCCCGTGGCTCTGCAGCACTCTAACTTCCCTTCTCTGTGTGTGGTCCACAGCCCGAGACCGAGGACGAGAAGAAGCGCTTTGAGGAAGGCAAGGGGCGGTACCTGCAGATGAAGGCCAAGCGCCAGGGCCCCTCGGAGCCGCAGCCCTAGACCCCGCCCAGGCCTGAGCACCTGCCGGCCATAACCCCGTGTCCAGTCACTTAGAAGTTACCCCCATGGCCAAAACCCCGATTCCCTTTGAGAGCTGGTGTTGTGTGAAGTTTCCGTGTGGCAGTGTTAACCTATGCCCTGTCCCGAGAACCTGTGCACCAAAGCTTTTATTTATATCCTTCCAGTATAAATGCTACACAGTATTGTTCCAGTGCCAGGAGGCGTTCCACGGACACACTGGGGAATGCTTCCGAGCACATGTAAGGAGTCCAGCCCCACTAATAAAGCTGCTGTTTGGCTGGACCCACCAAGCCTGGGTGGTCGTTTGTCTGAAGGTCTGCGCTCCCTTGGGGCTCCCTTGGGGGCTCTGGGGTGCAGCCTCAGCCCTCGGTTCCTGTGAGCTCGCTGCCTTCCTCGTGGCCCTGCCTATCCCAACACCAGAACACCAGTTGGTAGGGAGCACCAGTTGGTGTCTGGTCGTAGAGAATGACGTCTTCCCATGCTGCTCCCTGCACCTCAGAGGAGGTGGATTCGGGTGGGAACCCCAGGACCCCGATTCCCTGGGATCTCGCCTGTATAGGACGCCAGCTCTGAGCCTCGGTGCCTTCCCTACGTGGAGGCAAGGGCTCCTCGCCCCTCTTGGTGCGTGGGGGGCCACGGTGGTGATGCGTGGAGAGCCCACCACATGGGGAACCCCGCCCTGGCCCAGCCCGCTCTTGGGAGGAACTTCCAGACACCTCCACATCCGCGGGAAGGGGCTCCCTAGCTGGCGCCCAGGACCCTGTGCCTGATGTGAAGCTCCCCAGCCACTTGGGCACAGGGCTTTTAGGATGGCTTGCGGGGTGAGGGTCTGGGGGGCAGCGTGTGTCAGCAGGCGCAATATGAGACTAACTGCATATACGTGTGCACGTGTGTCACCATGACAACATCCAGCCTTGTGTCCCTGCTTAGTTGTGCGGCGTGGGGCTGTGTGTGTGTACTTACCTGTGCATATGTTTGTGTATCAGGGTTTCTGGGTGCATCTGGCCCAGCAACCTCAGGGTACAGATAAACTGCTAATAGGGCTTCTGCATGAACAGGGACCCCCATTCCTATCCACCAAGCACAACCCCCTCCCCAGGTGGTGCCTGGATTTGTCCCTGAAGCCCAAACATCTGTCTCATTGCCTGGAGAAGGAGACTGGCTCGCCAACAGCTGCAGCCTTGAAAGCTGCAGCAGGCCTCTGGAGAGAGAACCCGGCTCCAGATGTGCAGAAACACCCGCCAAGAGCTGTGGAATCTGTCTCGGGGCCCCAGTTCCGGCTGACGGGGTTATTTCCTGCCTGAGAGCTGGGAGAACGAGCTCAAGCCACATGAAGCCACCCCACCCCACAGTCCCCTAAAGGCTGGCCTCCTGCAACCTCAGCTCCCAGCTCCGCCCACCAACCGTGCCACAGCGGTGCCCCGAGCACAGAGTGCTGGGAAGCCCCTCAGCAGGGTGCAGGGTGAGCAGAAAGCCCAACCCTGACCGGCCAGCCACGCCATCCCCAGCAGTGCCTGGTCTCACTGAGGAAAGCAGGTCCCCAAGGCAGCTACATCCCTCAGAAGAAAGTGACCCCAAACCGGGCAGGGTAGTGCATGCTATAGTCCCAGTACTTGGGAGGCTGAGACAGGAGGATCACAGATTTGAGGCCAGTGTGTGGTAACTTAGCAAGACTGTTTCAAAAAAAAAAAAAAAGAAGTGATAAAAGGTGGACCCCAGCATCAGGCTCCCTGGCTCAGTCCTGCCTTGGACGCTCATCCATGTGGCTTTGGGCAAGCTGGGTACCTAAAGCCGGGTACGTGAGGCACTTAGCACCGGGCCCCCAAGCCAGCCGTCCGAGGCCCATCTGTCACCAGAGCCAGCTGAGGTGAGGCACCAGCACTGACAGCAGTATTGAGCTAGCTTGACTGGTAGAGGGGAAACTGAGGCCTGGGGACGGCTGCCCTCTGCCCGCCGGGCAGCAGCATGGCGCTCTGGCTGAATCACCTGTGATACTACATGAGACGGCCTTAGAAATGCCACACTTGGGCCGGGCACGGTGGCACACTCCGGTAATCCCAGTACTTGAGAGACTGAGACAGGAGGATTGCAGATTCGAAGCCAGCCTCAGCAATTTAGGGAGGCCCTCGGTGACTTAGTGAGACCTTATTTCAAAACAAAAAATAAGAGCCTGGCGTGGTGGCGCACGCTTGTAATCCCAGCATTTGTGAGGCTGAGACCGGAGGATCTGGGTTCGCGGCCAGCTTCAACTACCTAGTGAGGCACTCCACAACTTAGTGAGACCCTGTTTCAAAATAAATAAAAAAATAGGGCTGGGGGTGTAGCTTGGAGGTAGAATGCCCCTGAGTTCAATCCCCAGTACCACAAAAAAAAAAACAAAAAATAGGTCTGGGGGTGTAGCTTAGAGGTAGAGTTCTATCCCAGCACATAAACACACACACACACGAAAATGCCAGTTTGATTCCCTCTGTGTTATAGATGAACACAAGCTGTATAATGGCAAGGAGCTGGCCTGTCCCTGGAGAGCTCCCTGGGGACACAGGGCCTTGAGCACCCGAGAAGCCACAGGTGGTGTGGGAGAGGACACGGCCTAGCTCCCCGGTCCAGCCCTGCACGGCACAACCACTTCACTTTCGTCTCCTGGGAGTGACCCTACGGCCCACATGGGGCCCCCAAAAGCTGCTCAGGGACCTCACGTGTGGGGAGGGCTTGGGCGGGTGCAGAAGCCAGGCCATCCAGCACCTCGCTGACCTGCTGGGTCTGGAACTGCCCGGAGAGTGCCAGGCAGCAGTTGTGGCTGCAGTTGGTTTGGGTCATCCTGGCCAGATGCCCATCCTTCCTGAAGGCACAGGGCTGCCCACCCAGGATGGCTGCCACTGCTCACTGAGTGGCCCTGTGGGTCTCGCACCCATTGCGTGTGTGGTCCTGGGCTTCCTGTGTGGAGGCCAGGAGGCCAGCTTTGACTATAGGAGTCTCCAGAGGTCTCCATGGAGGAGCAGGATGGCTTCCCTGTGCATGGGACCAGCTGAGGCTGTCTATGGGTGACCGCCAGCGCCTTCCTAGGCTGGCTCCTGAGGGAGGGAAGAGCGGGGGGCCAGGCTGCAGACCCTGGCCTCTCCCAGCCGCATGATGGGGGCGGGTGCTTCAGAGAGGTCACTTCTGAGCCCCTAGGGGCAGGGGTGGCCATTGGCAGCCCCAGAGTACATGCACTATTCCCTCGGCGGGGTCCAGGGCTAAGTGGAAATTCTCGCTGCTGCTGCTTCGGTTGGCCGAGCACCTCCCGGTTGGGTTCCTGGAAGCCGCCGGCCCTGGCGCGTCCTGTCCGCGCCCCGCACCACTGCTCCCCTTAGACGTGGCTTCCCTCCAGGAAGGTCTCCCTGGGCCCCCACTCCAGCCCCGGTTCTCGCTCCTCCGGCCCGCGAGTCGCCCAGCCCTACCCTGACTCTGGGCCTGGGTCTCCCCAGGTCGGGAATGGGGACTGACCCAACACGGGACGAGGGGTCGGGGCGCGGGCGGGGGGGCGTCGCCGCCTGGGGTGGGGGCTAGGGGTAGAGTGCGGGCGGACGGACAGACGGACTCGCTGCGGGCCGGCCCCCGAGCAGGAGGCGGGGCGGCCGAGGGGCGGCGCGGAGCCCCGGCGGAGGCATGCGCCCTGGTCCGCCCCCCGCCCCCGGGCCGAGCGCAGCCAGCGAGCGGCGGGAGCGGAGCGCGGCAGCGGCGGAGGCGGCGCCGAGGGGAGGCAGGGAGGGGCGGCGGGCCGAGCGGAGCGGGGCCGAGCGCTCCGGCCATCGGCGGCCGCCGCCAGGATGCCCCGGCCCGCGGGCCGCTCCGCCGCCAGCCACCCCCGGGTCCGCGGAGGCCCGCGCTCGGCTGGAGGACGCGGGAGCCGAGCTGGAGCCCCGGGCGCCCGAGTGCAGGGTGAGCGCCGCAGCCCCGGCCGGGGCGGCTGGGCGGGAAAACCTCGCGGGGGGATTCGGCGGGGAGGGGGCGGCCCGCGCGCTGTTGGTCGCAGGGTGGGTCCCACGGGCCGCGGGCACCGCTTGGGGTTGGGCCCCCCCCAACTTGGGGACCTTCGGGGCAACTTCTCCGGAGCCAGCCCCTGGTTTTGCCCCCTAGGCCTGGCGGCGCCGCCCTGGGGCTCGCGGGGGCCAGAGGCGGCCAGTGTCGGGGTCCTGGACCTGCCCCTGCCCCTCGCGACCCGGGGGTCCCCGGGGCCCGCAGTCCCTCCAGCAGCGGCTCCGCAGGCCGTCGCTCGGACGCGCCTTCGGGCTTGGGCAGGACGGGAGGACCCACGGGGCGCGCGGGTCCGGAGCGGGAGGGGTGGTGCGAGCCCCGAGGGCCGCGATCGCCCTGGCGGGGGTCGGGGGCGTGGGCTGCGCGCCCCGCCCAGGGCGGCGGCCGAGCCGAGCTCTGCAGGACCCGTTGGCGCAGCACCCGCGGAGACCGGCGTGGGGGCGGGAGCCCGGGGCGCAGCCTAGCGCCAGCCGGCGGACCTAGCCCGAGCCCGGGGAATCCTTTCAAGTTCTGGGTTCTCTTTGTTGCGCAATAGAGCCCCGGGGCCGCGCGGCCTCATTGGCCCGGGGCTGTGACGTCACGCCCTGCCCCACCCGCAGACCCTGCAGAGGGAGGCTTCGGGGCCTGGAGGGGACCCCGGAGGGTCGCACCTGCGATCGCCCTGCGCTGGGGGCTGGGGGAGGGCGTGCGTCGGGTCCTGGCAGGAAGTGGGAGCCTCATCCTGGACGTGCTTCAGGATGCTTTGGGTGCGCTGCAGGGGGAGCTTGCTAGCAGAGGCAGGGACACACCGGTGGGACGCAGCTGGCTCTGGACCCCAGTGGCTGCACTTTCTGTGAAGCAGGGACAGTAAGGGTGTGATCAGTGGATCTGGGCATCAGTCTAGAGGCAGAGGGACTCGCTGTTCCCACAGCCAGCCCCCTTCACTCTGCACCTAGAGACCTGGTATCCACCCCTTCACCACAGCAGGACCAGACGCCCCATCCCAGACCACAGTGCCCAGGAGCGCGGGGCCCCAACCCAGCCCCTACACTTTCCTCTCTGTCGCTCTGGCCTTGGAACTGCGGAGTCCCCAGAGTAGGATCTGCCTTGCAAGGACACGAGGCTCAGAAAGACCTCACCTCCAGGAACAATAACAAAAATGCCTCCTTCCAGCTGGGCATGGTGGTGCATGCCTGTAATCCCAGTTTTTAGGAGGCTGAGACTGGAGGATCACAGGTTTGAGGCCAGCCTCAGCAACTTAGTGAGATACTGTTTCAAAGTAAAAAATGGGCTGGGAGGGATGGAGCTCGGAGGTAAAATGCACCTGGGTTCAATCCCCAGTTCCAAAAAAAAAAAAAGGCCAAGGCTTTGGTGTCAGGCAAGCAGAGTTTGGTTCTTGGCTCAGAAACATAAGGGCTTGGGCAAATGGTTTAACCTCTCTCTACCTCTCTCGGATCCCCTTTGAAATAGGAATGGCAGCGTTACCCAATCCTACAGAAAAATGAGTCCTCCCTTGCCCATGGGGCACATTTCCCTGCCCACAGACCTAGCCAGAGCCTTTCCCTGCAGCAAGGCACTGTTAAGCTAGCCAAAGGGAAGAACCGGCACTGTGAAGATTGCGCAGTGGCAGGCTGTTGTACCTTCCTCACCGCCCTGCACCAAGGTCCCAGGAGTCAGGCGTTGTTCTCGGGCATGGGAGGCAGGGCCTCCCCAACACAGGTAGAAATGGATGCCAGCCTGCCAGGTGCATGCTGGGTCCTGTTTGATTACGGAGAGGTCACTGGCGTCTGCGGCCTCTGGCCCACAGTGGTCATCCGCTCTGCAGCCAGCCGGTCATACCATGGCCTGGGTGAATACGTATCTGCCCAGGTCTGAGCCGCACTCAAGTTCAGTGTCTTGGCCCTTGGCAGCATTTATGGAGCGCCTCCTGTGTGCCTGCCCTAATCTGAGCACTTTCCCAGCATTGCTCGTTACCTGCCTGCCCTCAACGCGTCAAGGCGGGCACCGTCGTGCCTGGTGTACAGAAAAGAAGAGGGAAACACAGAGGTCAAGTGATAAGCCGGGAGCTGGAGTCGGGGTCCAGCAGCCCAATCAAGTCCACACTTAAGAGCTGGGGGTGAGCTGGGCGTGGTGGCGCACACTTGTAATCCCAGCATTCAGGAGGCTGAGACCGGAGGATCTGGGTTCGCGGCCAGCCTCAGCTACCTAGTGAGGCACTCCGCAACTTAGTGAGACCCGGTTTCAAAATAAAGAATAAAAAATAGGGCTGGGGGTGTAGCTCGGAGGTAGAATGCCCCTGAGTTCAATCCCCAGTACTGCAAAAAAAAAAGAGCTGGGGGTGGTGGCATGCGCCTGTAATCCCAGTACTTGGGAGGCTGAGACAGGAATATCACTAGTTTGAAGCCAACTCAGCAATTTATTGAGACCTTGTTTCAAAATAAAACATAAGCCAGGTGGGCGTGGTGGCGCACGCTTATGATCCCAGTACTTGGGAGGCGGAGATAGGAGGATCACAGGTTCGTGGCCAGCCTCAGCTACTTAGACCCTGTTTCAAAATAAAAAATAAAATAATAAAATTAGAGCTGGTGGGGATGTAGCTCAGAGGTAGAATGTCCCTTGGTTCTACCCTTAGGACCGCAAAATAAATAAATATAAATAAATAAACATAAAAAATGGGCTGAGAGCTGGGTGTGGTGGTGCATGCTTGTTATCCCAGTACTTGGGAGGCTGAGACGGGAGGATCCAGGTTTGCGGCCAGCCTCAGCTGTTTAGTGAGGCCCTCTGCAACTTAGTGAGACCCTGTTTCAAAATAAAGAATAAAAAATAGGGCTGGGGGTGTAGTTCGGAGGTAGAATGCCCCGTATTCAATCCCCAGTACCGCAAAAAAAAAAAAAAGTCCACGTTTCTCCCTCACCTGTGGCTTATGTGCTAGGGTCAGGAGGTTTGCTTGACAACTTAGTGAGACCCTGTTTCCAAATAAAGAATAAAAATAGAGCCGGGCGTGTTGGCGCACGCTTGTAATCCCAGCATTTGGGAGCCTGACACTGGAGGATCCGGGTTCACGGCCAACCTCACCTACCTAGTGAGGCACTCCACGATTTAGTGAGACCCGATTTCAAAATGAATAAAAAATAGGACTGGGGGTATAGCTCGGAGGTAGAATGCCCCGGATTCAATCCCCAGTACCACAAAAAAAATAGGACTGGGAGGATAGCTTGGAGGTAGAATGTCCTTAGGTTTGATCCTCAGTTTCACAAAAGAAAAAAAAAAAAGGAAAGAAAGAAAAGAAAATTCCCTGGAGCTGGAGTCTGTTAAAGGACACTGGTATCCAGGCTAGATCAGGGGTCAGGGACAGGGGCAGAAAATGAATGAGACGCATCCCGCCAGACCCTTGAGCATCCTGGGGAATGGGCCACAGACCAGAAGAACTCCAGTTGAGAAGAGCAGGCGGTGCCTGCCGGCTGGCCAGGGCAGCATTGCTTTCCGTGCCTGACAGCCAGGTAGCTTGGCTAAGACTGCAGTGGCTTCTCCATCCGAGCTGGAGACCCTCCGTCCCCGGAGGAGCCTGTGGCTGTCGGGTGGCTGGTGCCCGTGGGTGTTAGGCGTGAGGAGTACACCAGGCTCTCAGGTGAGAAGGGCCGAGGAAGTGGAGGCACACAGTAGGCCTTCACTTAGCATTGTGCTTTCTCCCCGTGCCGCCTACTCCAGGCTGCAGCCAGCGTGTCCAGCCAGGACTCGGGAAGGGGGAGGAAGGGACTTGTGCCCCAGCCCTGCAGCACGGTGGGGCCCCTGCCCAGCATCCTGTGCCCCCAGCTGGCATCTGAGCCAGTCGGCAGTTCCTCTGCAGTGTCTGAGCTCTGGACATCTCTAGGCGTAGGCCACCCAGCTGTCCAGAGCATTACACTGACCTGCACCCCAGCCCCGCCCAGGGTGCAATGCTGACGGCTACCCCGTAGCACCCACTGTGTGTAAGACCTGGATCAGGGCATAGTGCTGACCACCACGTACAAGACCGGACCGGGGCTTTGGAGGTGTGGGGTCTGTCCACCCTGGGCTCCCCATGGAAGAAGCTTGGCAGTTCTCACTGCAGAGGGGGGCACCGTGAGGGACCTTGGCTGAGCCCCGCAGCCAGTATGATGGAGCTTTAACCCCCACCCGAGGCCCTGCGAAGGGGCCCGGCTGGGGAAGGCCAGCTGCGGTCTGACTGGGCATGAAAGGGGGTCACTGGTTCACTCCTACTTTACAGGTCACAGGGATCGGGAAAGGGAAGTTTAGGGGGCTTAATCCTCCCAGCTGCAGCTTCATTTGGCCACACGAGGTGGAGTGAATTAAGGTAAAAATCCCTGAGGTGTCTGCTGGGGAACCCTGGCGCGGGTTAGGCAGGAACTCGGGAACATTTGATGGTGAGGGTTTGTTCAAGGCACACACAGGGCGAGAGTGTCCCTGGGGCCCAGCCCAGCCTGAGGACACGTGACCTGGAAGAACGCCTTGATCAGGAGTGGGCGGAAGCTGGGTGTGGTGGTACACACTTATAATCCCAGGTATAATCTTGGGAGGCTGAGACTGGAGGATCCGGGTTCGAGGCCAGCCTCAGCTACCTAGTGAGGCATTCCGCAACTTAGTGAGACCCTGTTTCAAAATAAAGAATTAAAAAAATAGGGCTGGGGGTATAGCTCGGAGGTAGATTGCCCCTGAATTCAGTCCCCAGTACCGAAAAAAAAAAAAGGTAATCCCAGTATTTGGGAGGCTGAGACAGGAGGATCGCAGGTTTGTGGCCAGCCTCAGCTATTTTTTTTTTTTTTTTTTTTTTTTTGGTAGTACTGGGGATGGAACCCTGGGACACTCTACCTTCAACCTACACCTCCAGCCCTATTTTTTATTTTTCTTTATTTTGAAACAGGGTCTCACTAAGTTTTGGAGGGCCTCACTAAATAGCTGAGGCTGGCCACGAACCTGAAATCCTCCTGTCTTAGCCTCTCAAGTACTGGGATTACTGCCTGGCCAGCCTCAGCTACTTAGTGAGGTCCTTTGCAACTTAGTGAGACCCTGTTTCAAAAATAAAGAATAAGTGGGGGGGCACGCTTGTAATTCCAGCATTTGGTAGGCTGAGACCAGAGGATCTGGATTCGAGGCCAGCCTCAACTACTTAGTGAGGCCCTCCACAACTTAGTGAGACCCTGTTTCAAAATAAAGAATAAAAAATAGGGCTGGGGGTATAGCTGGAAGGCAGAATGCCCCTGAGTTCAATCCCCAGTACCGCAAAAAATAAAAATAAAAATAAATAAAGAATAAAAAATAGGGCTGGGGCCAGGAGTTGTGGTGCACGATTGTAATCCCAGTACATTGGAGACTGAGACAGGAGGATCTGGGTTCACGGTCAGCCTTGGCTACTTAGTGAGGCCCTCCACAACTCAGTGAGACCCTGTTTCAAAATAAAGAATAAAATAGGGCTGGGGTGTATAGCTCAGAGGTAGAATGCCCCTGAGTTGAATCCCCAGTACTGCAAAAAAAAAAAAAAAAAAAAATAGGGTTGGGGGTATAGCTCAGAGAAGGTAGAATGCACCTGGATTCAATCTCCAGCACCAAGAATAAATAAAGAGAGAAAGAAAAGGGCTGGAGGTATAGCTCAGAGGTAGAATGCCTCTGGGTTCCCCAGTACCACACACACAAAAAAGGAGTAGGCGGAGCTGAGGGAATGTGCACTTATTGAGCACCCCTGTATACTGTCTCTCGGGTGCCAGGGCCGTGGGCAGGAGGCCACAGGGGCTAGTGAGATGGAACGCCAGAGCCAGGCAGGGTCCCTGTCCCCTCGAGTGGCCCAGGGCTCCAGCGCCATGGCTGGGGGGAGTCACGGAGTGCTTCTCCCCCACCCCCGCAGCTGCTCCTGGTCCCTGGCGTCCCCGAGCCACCACCCGTGACGCCGCTGCTCTGACGAGGCCTGGCTCTGAGGAGGATGCCGCGGCCGCCCGCCAGCTCCCGCCGGCACCATGAGTGAGGAGCGGCGGCTGCCCAGCAGCGCGGTGGGCTGGCTGGCGTGCGGAGGCCTCTCCCTGCTGGCCAACGCCTGGGGCATCCTCAGCGTGGGCGCCAAGCAGAAGAAGTGGAAGCCCTTGGAGTTCCTGCTGTGCACCCTGGCGGCCACCCACATGCTCAACGTGGCCGTGCCCATCGCCACCTACGCCGTGGTGCAGCTGCGACGGCAGCGCCCAGACTACGAGTGGAACGAGGGCCTCTGCAAGGTCTTCGTGTCCACCTTCTACACCCTCACCCTGGCCACCTGCTTCTCCGTCACCTCCCTCTCCTATCACCGCATGTGGATGGTCCGCTGGCCGGTCAACTACCGGTGAGCTCCGGGGAGGCTGGGGTCCTTAGCGAGGGGCTGTGCGGCTTGACAGGAAGACACCTGGTGTACCTGTGTGCACACGTGACGGCCCCGAGGGCTGCTGGGGGCATGCACGTACAGGTGTGCGCAGGTGTCCAGTACTACAGAAATGCCTGCTAAGAGGGATGGGTGGCGGTATGCATGAGTATCTCCCACGTGAGGCCCCACCACGCCGGCCATGTCTGATCTGTGGGGGATGGGGGCCAAGGTCCCCAGAGGCCTGGACAGGCCCTGTGAGTGACACCGCCTTCCTCTGTCCTGCCCCATGCCAGGCTGAGCAATGCCAAGAAGCAGGCGGTGCACACAGTCATGGGCATCTGGATGGTGTCTTTCATCCTGTCGGCCCTGCCTGCCGTCGGCTGGCACGACACGAGCGAGCGCTTCTACACCCACGGCTGCCGCTTCATCGTGGCCGAGATCGGCCTGGGCTTCGGCGTCTGCTTCCTGCTGTTGGTGGGCGGCAGCGTGGCCATGGGCGTGGTCTGCACGGCCATCGCCCTCTTCCAGACGCTGGCAGCGCAGGTGGGACGCCAGGCCAACCGTCGCGCCTTCACCGTGCCCACCATCGTGGTGGAGGACGCTCAGGGCAAACGGCGCTCCTCCATTGACGGCTCGGAGCCGGCCAAGACCTCACTGCAGATCACCGGCCTGGTGGCCACCATCGTGGTCATCTACGACTGCCTCATGGGCTTCCCCGTGCTGGTGGGTGAGGGCCTCGGGCGGGATGCTGGTCAGGGGCCATGGGCTCTGGGGATTCCGGGACCGAATCCTCAAACTGCAGGCTTTCCGATACACACTGTAGAGATTTGGAAAGTGAGTTCAGAGAGGTGTGTGACCTGCTGAAAGTCAAGACAGTCATGGCGGAACTCGAATGCACATCAGGTGACTAGAGTCTTTCTGCCACATAGCAGAGGAACTTCCTCCCCCTGCTTGAGACCCCTCTGATGTAGGGGGTATGGAAAGTGGGGTAACTCAGGGGCTGCCTGTAGGTTTGGGGCCCAGGATGTGGCAGGTGGGTAGGAGGGTGTTAGATCGGGCAGGGCAGGGCTGGGTTAGTCCTGGAATATCTTCTGGGAGGGCAGGCTTGATTCCAAAGGCAGAGAAAGGTCAAGGTGAGGGCCGGTTCCAGGTAGGCCTTGGTAGCAAGGGTCCAAGGTCCAAGGTGTCTGCCGAGGGTCCTCTCTGTGCAGCAGCCAAGCCTTCCTACCATGGGGCTCCCGCCCCAGACTGTCTGGAATGTGACAACACAACGTGGGGAGTCAGCCACAGCCAGCTCAGAAGGGTCACACAGCTCACAAATGGCAGCACCAGCATGTCTGCAGCAAGCACACTTCCACTCTGGCAGGAATTGTCAGGTGTCACTCTTTTCAGGGTATGGGGGAGTGAGGACTCTCTTAGGACAGGAGGAAACAGGGACCCCTGGGAAGGCCACCTGGCTGGATCTACTGTCCTTTGAATCTCTTCTGGGGTCTGATCCCGAGACCCCCAGAGTAGGGGCAGGGCTGAGGAGGCCACTGGCCAAGGAGAAGCAAAAGAGGGAATGGAGCAGGCGTTGGCAGAAGGCTGCAGCGGGCTGGCTGGGCACAGTGGCACGTAGCTATGATCCTGGTACTTGGGAGTTCAAGGCCAAGTGTGTGCTAACTCACTGAGACCCTGTTTTTGTTTTGTTGTTTGGCCCTGGGGATTGAGCCCAGGGGTATCCTACCTCTGAGCTATACCCCCATGCCTTTTTTACTTTTTGTTTGGAAACAGAGTCTCCTAGGTTTGCTGAGAGTCTCACTGTGTTGCCTGAGGCTGTCCTCAAACTGCCATCCTCCTATTTGTCTCCCAAGCACTGGGATTTTAGGTGCACATCACCACACCTAAGTATCTTCAGTCACCAGCTACTGGGCAGGCTGGGAATGGAGTGGAGGCCTCTGCTAGACTTGCTTGCCCTCCTCTTTCTGAAGCTGGCAGAATACTAGACACTGTCCAGATGCAATCTCAGGAGGTCAGGACCCTGTTTCAAAATTAAAAATAAAATAGAGGACCAAGCGTTGTGGCGCATACTTGTAATCCCAATACTTGGGAGGCTGAGACAGGAGGATCACATGTTCGCAGCCATCCTCATTCACATGTTTGTAGCAAAGCTCTTAGGGATTGAACTCGGGCATTCTACCTCTGAGCTACACCCCCAGCCCTATTTTTTATTCTTTATTTTGAAACCTGGTCTCACTAAGTTGCAGAGTGCCTCCCTAGGTAGCTGAGGCTGGCCTCGAACCCGGATCCTCCAGTCTCAGCCTCCCAAATGCTGGATTACAAGTGTGTGCCACCACGCCCGGCTTCAGTCCTCAATTCTGAAAAAAAAATAAAATAGAGTCAAGAGTGGTGGCATGTGCCTGTAATCTCAGCCTTGGGAGGCTAAGACAGGAGGATCACAGGTTCAAGGCCAGGCACATCAACTTAATGAGACCCTGTTTCGAAATAAAAAGACTCAGAAGCCAGGCGTGGTAGCCCATACTTGTAACCCCCGTACTTTCGAGGCTGAGATCGGAGGGTCCGAGTTCACAGCCAGCCTCAGCTACTTAGTGAGACCCTCTGTAACTTAATGAGACCCTGTTTCCAAATAAAGAATAAAAAATAGGACTGGGGGGGGGTGTAGTTCAGAGGTAGAATGCCCCTGGATTCAATCCCCAGTACCAAAGGGAAAAAAAAAAAAATTCAGAGGTAGAATGTCTCAGGGTTCAACTCCCAAATTCAAAATTAATAAAATAGGTCTAAGGGTGTTGCTCAGAGGTAGAATATCCCTGTGTTCAATTTCTAGTGCTACCAAAAAAAAAAAAGCAAGCTGGAGGCCTGGTCCCCAGTCTTGTTCCTCACCTGCAAAGGAACCTGCAATCCATGCCCACCTCTCTCCATGGCAGACCCCAGTGCTGCCGGGCATGCTGTGCCCACAGGGACAGCTGGGCAGTGCTCAGTGGGCGGGGGCTCCTGCCTCCACTCGGGCCCTTTCCTCCCCAAGAGCCACCATCTCCTCTGGCTGGTGGGTTATTGGGCCTACCAAAAAAGGGGCAGCAGAGCCTGGGGGAGGGGAGGGGAGGGATGCTGCCATCTGGCCTGCCCTGTGCCCACAGGTGGTGAGCTTCAGCAGCCTGCGGGCCGACGCCTCGGCACCCTGGATGGTCCTGTGTGTGCTGTGGTGCTCCGTGGCCCAGGCCCTGCTGCTGCCCATCTTCCTCTGGGCCTGTGACCGCTACCGGGCGGACCTCAAAGCGGTCTGGGAGAAGTGCGTGGCCCTCATGGCCAACGATGAGGACTCGGATGATGGTGAGGAGGGCTGGAGGGTGGCCCCTGCTGGGGAGGGGGGCAGCATCTGGGTGAGGCCACTGGCATCAGCTGGCCAGAGACTCCTGGGGACACTTAGGTGACCCTACTCAAGTGTTGGACGTCGAGTCTATCACCCCCAGGCCAAGAATCCCACAGGACCTTCTCCTCTCCTGTACAGCTGTCCTGGGCCCCAGTTAATCCAGCGATCTTGCTAGGTGTTTGTAATGTGATCCACTGAGCTCCCAGGCTGTCCCCCAACCTTAGGGGTTCCCTGTGAACTGCCGCAGGGATCCTGCAGCAATAAGGAGCAGTACTGCCATGCCCAGGCGACCATAGTCTTCTCTTTGTATAGTGGGTCCCCCTCCAGATCCTAGAGGAGGGTATAACCTCCCAGATCAGGTAAAGGGGGCCACGGGTGCGATTCAAACTCCGAACCCCTTTTTTCCCTTTTTGACTAACCTTAACTCTCTGCTTTGGGGAGGGAGGAGCGGTTGGACTCTCCCCACCCACCAAGTTTCTTTCCCTGGCCCTCCGCCTGTTTCACCCTGCAGAGACCAGCCTAGAAGGCAGCATTCCCCCGGACTTGGTGTTGGAACGCTCTCTGGACTACAGCTATGGCGGGGACTTTGTGGCCCTGGACAGGATGGCCAAGTATGAGCTGTCCGCTCTGGAGGGGGGCCTGCCCCAGCTCTGCCCACTGCGGCCCTTGCAGGAGGACAAGATGCAGTACCTACAGGTAGGGGCGGGGCCGGGCCGGGTGGGAGGAGCCAGCTCCGAGGAAGGTGGGGCTAGTCTTAACACACCTCCTCTGCCTTTCCAATCTGAGCTCCTCTCGTGCCCGCGGCAGCTCAGAACTCCCTTCCTGGAGCCTTCTCCCCCACCGACCCAAGCCACCGACGACACTGAGGCTGAGAGACTGTTACTTGCGCCAAATCTCACAGCTCCAAACCAGGCTGCCCCGGTCCCCGGCCCACACCCTGCGATGCCCGGCTGCGGGGAGGCGTCGGTCCTGGTGTTTCCGAAGGGCAACTCCTGGCTAAAACCCGCCGCGTCCTCACAGGTCCCGCCCACGCGGCGCTTCTCCCACGACGACGCGGAGGTGTGGGCCGCCGTGCCGCTGCCCGCCTTCCTGCCGCGCTGGGGCTCCGGCGAGGACCTGGCCGCCCTGGCGCACCTGGTGCTGCCCGCCGGGCCCGACCGGCGCCGCGGCAGCCTGCTGGCCTTCGCCGAGGACGCGCCCCCGTTCCGCCCGCGCCGCCGCTCGGCCGAGAGCCTGCTGTCGCTGCGCCCCCCGGGCCTGGACGGCGGCCCGAGCCCCGTCCCCGGCTCGCCCCCCGGCAGCCCGCGCCGCCGCCCCGGGCCTGGCGCCCGCTCCGCCTCGGCCTTCGCCCTGACGGCCTTCGAGCGCGAGCCGCAGGCCCTGCGCCGCCCGCCCGCCCCGGTGCGGCCCTTCCCCGACGGCGCGGAGCCCCGCGAGGCCCCGACGCCCCCCGGCGGCGCGCGGCGGAGCCCGGGACCGCGCCGAGCCCCGCGCGCGCACGCCGGGCCCCTGCACCTGCACGCCGGCCTGAGCGCGTCGTGGGGCGAGCCCGGCGGCCTGCACGCGGTGGGCGGCGGCGGCAGCACCAGCAGCTTCCTGAGCTCGCCCTCCGAGTCCTCGGGCTACGTCACCCTGCACTCAGACTCGCTGGGCTCGGCGTCCTAGGGCGCCGGGGCAGGGTCGCCAGGACGGCTGGGGTCACAGCACCAAAGACGCCGCTTGTGTCCCGTGCGCAGACGCGTGCCACCCCTCCCAGGGGTGAGGGAGCGAAAGTCTCAGCGCCTCTGTCTTCTGGCCTTGCCCCCTGCCGGTACTGCCTGGAGGGATGATGGCCTCCATGGGAGACTGCTGGGCCTCCCCGCATCTTCTGGGCGGAGTGGGGCTGGGCTCGGGTGGGGAGTGGCGTCTGCACTAGTGCAGGGCCTTCCTCAGCCCTCTGCAGCTGGACTAGGGAGAGGGCCACCGTCAGAGTACTGGAGCACAGGACTTTCCGCTCTGTCCCTGCAACTGCCATGCCTCAGGCCGGGTTGCAGAGGATCTCAAAGCACAGAGGGTTTCAGGGCCCAAATATGCTCTCCAAGCAGGTCTCCCAGTCTCTGACCTGTTTTGCCTCAGTTTCCCTATCTGCGACAAACAGGTGACCATGTTATCTCTCAGGGCTGTTTGAAGAAGTCTCCTGGTCCCGTGCGCCCTGGCCAGTGAGGGGACCAGGCGTGGGAGGCACGCTAGGGCCCCCTGGGGGTCCTCTATGAGGGTCAGACTTCAGCATGCCCCCCCCCCCCGGCCTGAGGCCTCCCACTCTCAACACCCCTTGCACTCCTGGGGACTCACACTCCAGCTAAGCACAACACTTTTGCACCAACACCTTTGGCACCACAGCCACCTCGACCACCAGTAGTGTTCCCACGCTCATTCTACCATAGTTGCCTGTCCCCTGCCATGTTGGTCACCTCTGTGACTCCCACCATGAAGGTTGTGGGTACATGGTGTAGAGGGTTAAGCAAAGGGGAAGTGGGCTTCCTTATTCCAGTACCTAGCACTCTCCCCCCACACACACGCACCCCTCATTAAATCTGGGTTCCTGGACTGGGTCTCCCCAGGAGAAGAGAGGCCCCAGAACAGCTGTGACTTTGAGCTGAAGGGACAGCACTGCCACCATGCAGTCACCCCTCAGTGTAGACCTAGAGCCAGTTTCAAGGCCAGCACAGAACCAGCCTGTGCCCTGTCCTTCCTGCCCCTTATATAGTCAGACCATCTCCTGACCCTTCAGACAGGGTTCCAGCCCCAGAAGAGGCCCTGGGGGGGGGGGGCGGCAACTGCCCCGCTCGGCTTCAGAGGCCCATCTAGCCCCTGTTGGTGGGGAACTGGGGAATGAGTTGGCTAGGGGTGAGCATGTAGGGGCCTGCAGTCCAGCCCTGGCCATGGGAGAGGCCACCTCTCGCCAGTGCTGCCGTGCCTTCAAGGACCCATGTTTTACGAGGGGGCAGAGGCCACCAGCTAGCCACTGCCCCCCCCCCCCGGCCCACTTATCACCTTGAGTTTTCACTCTATTTCATATCCAATGCAATACTTGCAGTGGGGACATAGTCCCCCCAAATCACTCCAGTCCTGATTTTTACAAGATTTAAGAGGAGGACCCTGGGGCTCTATTCCACACCGTCCAGCCTCCAGGCTGTTTGCTGCGTTTCTAAGGAGCCTGACCCTGGACTTGGGAGGGAACTCTGTCTACGCACCACCACCCAGCCCAGAGCCAGGGCTCCGTTTGTAGTTTTTTTTGACAACTGAGCATTTCTCTGTACAGGACCCAATAAAATCTTCCTTATGATTTGCACCTGGCATTCCAAGGCTGGTTACATGGAAATACACCGCTAGAACCTAAAAGCAGGACTGGCCAGTGGCGGGCAAATGTCTCTGGCTCTTGAGTCCGAATTCCTCCACCCATTGGACTGGCGCCTTTTCTCCTAGCAAACGCCCTAGTCTCACCCAGCAAGTAGAGCAGATCTCCAGCAGCAACTGGTATGAGGCAGGAAAGGCCATCTTGGCGCAGCTAGCAACCTGTGTCCCGGAGGTGGCGCCAGAGACTGCCAGTCAGTGGTGGTTGGATTCAGAAGAGGGAGCAGGGCAGGGCGGTTGATTCGGGACCTGTTCTGCCACTCATTCTTGCCCCAGAACGCTGCTGGAATTTGGAGGCCTCCCGCTTTGGGCCCGCGGTGCGAGGCCGCCACCTGGTGGCCAGCGTAGGGATTCGTCCCGGCCTCTTTCCCACCCAGCGGAGCGGGAAGCGGAGACTGGAGCCGACTTGAGCCCGCCACAGCCAGAACTTCGGCCCTTATCCTTGTTCCCGAGAGAGGGCTGGGTGGACTGGGAGCCGGGCCGCCGAGTCATCGTGAGTCCTCCCCGCGATTGAAGCAGGACGGGCTAGACAGGAACAGCACACCATTTCCCCACCTCCCAAATGTTCCTATAGAAACTTAGTATTTGTGGTTCAAAAAGGCGCACCCAAGCTGGCATTATATAAGAAATTAGAACCTTCCTGGCCTCTTTATGCATACCACGTCACAGGTGCACCCTGTCTTTATTCCCAATCACAACCTAGTGGGAGGAGGTGCTTGATCTCTGACCCCACGCCCAGGCGGCCCCTCTCCAGAAGCCCAGGGGAAGAAACGCTGACTTGTCTCCCACCAGCAAAGTCCGAGTGCAAAAAAAGACCTCATATGCACCAACAAAAAGGCGCAGAACATTCTGAGGGCCGTCGAGGGTCGTGGGCTCCCCGGCGGCGCTAGAGGTCAGGAGGTATGTGCTCTACTGGGCTGGGGCTCAGAATTTGGGCCAGGTGTCTTTGCCGAGTTGGAGGTGTGCAGCTCCCCACGAGAAGGGCCCAGGTACGCCCCTGCAGCCTTCAAGCTGGAGCCACTGAGCGCCGGGTCCCTCACTAGGACTAGCGCGGGGCGGGGCATCCGGGGGCGTGGCATCTGGTTGGAGGAGCGTCTTGGGGCGGGGCATCCGGTGGGAGGGGCGTCTTGGGGGCGGGGCCCGGCTTCACCTCCTGCTGCGGGTCTTCAGGGAAGAGGGGACTTAGCGAGTCAGCTGGGTGGGCAGAGCCGCATGCGGAGGGGGTGGGGATCGGTGGTCGCCCAGAGGGTCCCGCTTGGGGGTGGGTAGGGAGCCCCTCGTTGGCGGGGCGGGGCTCAGCGCGCTTTGTGCCGGTGGGAACCGGGCGCCCGGGGCCCGCTGAATGGGCCGGGGCGGGGCAGCGATTCTCCTCGCTGCGAGGGGTCCGCTCTGCGCCACTGCCGACTGCGACCTTCCCACCGTGGCCCGGCCGTGGGGCGGGAGCGGGGGCGGGCTGCCCGCCCGGGGTCCCTGGGAAAGGAGCGCAGCCCAGGACGCCCCCTCCCAGCCCCACTGGAGGACGGGAAGAGGAGAGTGTGGGTTCGTCCCGAGTAGGTGGGGCTGGAGCGGGGGTGGAGCTTGCCTAGACGCCGACTGCGCCTGGCTCACGGCGTATATCCCCTCGTTCACCGGTGCGCAGCGCCCACCCGGCCACCCCCCCGCCCCAGGACCTGAACGAGAGGACTGAGGTGTCCCCCTCGGTCACCATGGGTGCGTCGAAAATAGTCAGTACGTCCCCAGACCCGAAGGGGGCCCCCTGGAGTCCAGTTCCTTGCCGAGGGCTCACCAGGGCCGCCAGACGCGCAGCCCAGGCCCCGCGCTCTCCGCCCGGTGGCGGGCCGCTGGCTGCGGCGCCGGGACGCTGTTGGAGGAGCAGGAGAGACCTCTAAGGGGGCGGACCCGGGGTGGCGGGGACCGCGAGCCGCTGGCGCTCGGAGCCGGAGCCCAGACTGCGGCTCGGCAGGGAGCGCACGGAGCCGGCGCCTCCGGGCCAGGACTGGCGCTGTCCGTGGTGCTGCCGCCCGCGTTCTCGGGCACCAGGGGGCAGCGCAGGCCGCCGGCCTCCTCTCCGCGCCGCAGGAGCTGGCTCACGCCGGGGAGACAGCCGCGGAAGCCCGACGGGTACTCGGCTCCGCTAGGTACCGGCCAGAGTCCTGGAGGGAGCGAGCAGACCAGAGAAAAATGTGGAGGAGGGAAAGGTCGAGAAATGAGACGACGCGAACCACCCCCCGGGGTGCAGACCTCAGCCCCCCCCCCCCGGATTACAACCCCAGGCCCGCCGCCTCGGCTGCCCATCCCCCGGCCTCCAGCAGAGCTGCCCACCCCTCCAGCCATCCCGCCTCAATCTGGCTTCCTCGTCGCCCTGGCTCCAATCCCACAAGTCCCTTTCCTAGCTCCCTACCCCAGTGTCCCCAGCTTCTCCCACTCTACCTTGCAACGAGTTCTGAAGGCTTTTCATGTACTTGACGCTCAACTCCAGGATGTCGGCTTTTTCCAACTTGCGTTTCCTGATCTGAGGGTCAGTAGAAAGGGCTCAGAGGGGCCGACCGAGGAGGAGGTGGATCAT
>PVLC010025925.1:0-23040 GCA_004027655.1 Graphiurus murinus | reverse complement strand
ACATACTCAGACGATGGGAATTTTCTTTTGCATAAAGAGTCCTAAGCTTTGGAGCAAGAATACAAAGGTAAATAGCTCTTAGGCGCCAACATGGGTGTGGTAAAATACTGGGGAGGTGTGGAGAAACAGTTCCCAGCTTTGAATGCAGGCTGTGGAGAAACAGTTTCAGCCTTGAATGCAGGCTCTATCTGAGACATAAATGAAGTTAGATACTATGTTTGCTGATATACTTGGAAAACCAAGTGTGAGAAAAAGCAGACTTTTTCTACAGCCACATAGTGTTCTGCCCAAATTTATTCTCATGATAAGGAAGCGAGCTTCTTGGCATGGTAACTGGTAAACTGTGTTCCGGATTTCTAATATGCTTGCATACATTATGAAGAATGGACAAAGAAAATGTAAGACAAGGAGATTAGGACAGGAAGGTAGTTAGATTATAGACTGTATCCTTTTCATCCCGGTTTCTGTACAAAGCATCTTATGATTTTATGAAAGAAAGCCTGTAATTGTTTTTCTGCCTATAAGTATCAATCTGAAGCTTTCAATAAATGTGCAGTTGCTGAACCTGTTGTGATCTGCATCCCCTGCGTCCCGCGGACCCTTGCCCAGGAAACCCAACACACTAGACGTTAACATTTGGTGTCGGAACAAGATCCCTGCATACGTTTGTTAGGAAGGGTGAGTGTAAATATATTGCAGGGTGATGGGACAATCTATATCTTCTTATTTTTCTTTGCTACGACATCTTCTTAAAGCCCATGGGACTCCTGCTTCATCTTCTGAGTTGGATATGTGTTTAACTATAGCTATGGAGTATAATCTTTGGTTTCCTGACAAAGGTTCTTTAGACATACAAAATTGGATTAAAATAAAAGAAACAGTAAAAAAAGGTTGTATGTCAAGGAGAAAAAATACCTATGCATTTTGGTCAATTTGGCACTCAATTTTTACAGTCCTAAAAGTATGTATGAAAAACGGAGAACAGAAATGCTGCAAACAGATCACATAACTTAAGATCAGGCTATATTATTGGCTAGTATGAAAGATAAATTTAATCAGTTACAGTTGCAAGTACAGTCATTTGATAATACTCTTAAAAAGTTATAAATAGAATTGACAAAGAAAATGAAAATAAAACTTTTTGCTTGGCATGTTCTGCAAAAGAAAAACATTGTATGTTGTTTTTAAAAGAAAAAGTGGCAAATGTAGTTTAATGAGTTATGTGCAAACAAAGGCTACAACAAATGCACAAAGTACTAACCAAATTCTTTTTCATATTTCTTACTCTATTTTAACAGAAATAGGAGCATATGATGTTCCCCGGGCTCAGGAGGTTTGTGAGCCTGATGGGGAGTCCATCTGACAGGAGATGGTTCTTAAATAAAAATAATGCAAATGGTTAATAAACGTCATGTAAAATTTTTAGCTATGTGTAAAGATATTTATTCAAGATTCAAATAGCTGTACGGTTCAGTAGGGACAGATGTTGATCTGCTCCTGTGTTGTTTTTCATTATGTTTCGTTTGCTTGTTTAAAAAATCCTAGTTTTGTGTTATAAATAAAAAACATGAAAGGCCTTGGGGTGCGCAGGTAGGATCATGGGTAATTTAATGTCTCTAAGAACTTATCCCCAGAGTACATACTAAGTAAGTAAAAGACAAAAGTTTAAAAATTACAAACAAACTGGTTTTTGTTACCCTTCCTGGTTCTAAGGTAAATTAAAAGATGGAGGCTTATTCTGTAAATAATAAAGATGGCAATGTTTAACACAGATCTGCCACATGGTGACAATGGCCACCAGAACAATTTTGTTTCTGTGTCGTACATGGCTGACGGTTCTTGCTTAATTCAATGCCTGGCAACTTAAAGCTATAAAATACATGTTTGTATCCATACAGACATATCCACATGGTACCAAAATTAATTTAAGAGTGCTCATTAAATTTAAAATGGATCCAAATACTTTTTAGTTCACGTGAATTAAGTCTTTAACAAATAAGTTTTTTTTTTTAAGTTTTTAAGTAAGAGATATTATTAAAAGTTAACAGATTTTTTTCAGGTTAAACAGTTAAGAGTACATGTCTGTTTCTATTTAATACTAAAGATTACAATGCTTATTGTTTATTTTAGGATACTTTGTTGAAATAACAGGTTAAAGTGCTGACTGACTATTTAGATGGGTGAACTAAGTAAGAATTAATAAATAAATGGCTTGTTTTTGCAGGTAAATTAAGTGCTAAACAACAATTGCAATGCGTGGAGTATTTTTGGAATAACGTCAATGGAATGGAATATATTTGAGTTTTATAACTGTGTTTTTATATATAGAGAACAATTTAGTGTTACAGTCTTTTGGATATTAATTAAATATAAGTCACTAAGGGCCAAAAGTTCTAATATATACTATTTTACATATGTAGAGCTAAAAAGTTTCTTAAGTTATGTGTTAACAAACAAATATTAGAAACATCAAATGTTTTTATCCTAATGCTAAATGACAGGCTAAAATTTAACCTGTTAGAATTCCAACAGGTATATTTGGTCCTTTGCCACCAGAAACTTTTGGTCTTCTAGTAGGAAGATCTAGTTTAACTTCTAAGGGAGTACAAATACATTTAGGAATAATTGATAGTGGTTACATGGGAGAAATACAAATTATGATGTCAAGTATTGTTGATTATCAGATTAAAAAAGAAGAACATATTGCTCAAATTTTGCTTTTACCGTATATTTCTATAGGACAGTCTCCCAATATTAGAAAAGGTGGTTTTGGTAGCACTAATATTAATAATGTTTTTTGGACAATTAATGTTTAAAAAATGCAGCCAAATATAAAAGTTAAGATGAATGGAAAAGCTATTACAGGATTGATTGATACTGGTTCTAATATTACTATCATAATGAAAAAAGATTGGCCTTTTACGTGGAATACAGTTACTATACCTTGTAATATTAGAGGTGTTAGTTCAGTCTCAGTTAATACTGTAGAACAGAGTTTACAATATATCACTTTTCAATCAGAAGATGAACAAATAGCAGTTATTGAGCCATATATTTTGGATGTGCCTATTAATATTTTAGGAAGAGATTTATTAGAACAATGGGGAGCTCATATTCAATTTTAAACTTGTAAATGGAGCCTTTAAAAATTTTATGGAAATCTGAAGATCCTTTATGGATTGAACAATGGCCCTTGTCATCTACAAAATTGGCTGCAGCACATCAATTGATAGAAGAACAATTATTAAAGAAACATATTGAACCCTCCACTTCTCCGTGGAATTCTCCTATTTTTGTTATAAAGAATAAAACGAACAAATGACGTTTACTTACAGACTTGAGGGGAGTAAATGCTACTATGTTTCCTATGGGAGCTCTTCAACCTGGTCTTCCTGCTCCTTCTATGTTGCCAAAAAACTGGCCTTTAATTGTAATTGATTTGCAGGATTGTTTTTTCACCATTCCTGTTCATTCAGATGATGCTAAAAGATTTGCTTCTTCTTTGCCTCAAATTAATGATAGAGGACCTCACCATCATTATCAATGGTGAGTATTACTTCAGAGAATGATGAATTCACCTACTATGTGCCAATTATATGTTGATAAAGCTTTACAACCCATACGAAAGAAATGGTCTCATTTGTATATATCGCATTATATGGATGATATTTTATTTGCTGGACACGATTATCAAGAATTAGAACAATTATTACATATTTTACCTCAATATTTTAAACCATTTGGATTAATTATAGCTCCTGAAAAGATACAAAAAGACAAAATAATAAACTATTTAAGATTTACAATAAATAGACAAATGGTTATACCTCAAAAAATGTCTTTGCATACAAATAACTTAAAAACTTTTAATGATTTTCAAAAACTACTAGGGAATATTAATTGGTTAAGGCCTTCTTTAGGAATTCCTAACTATCAATTACATAATCTTTTTTCATTGTTACAAGGAGATCCTAATTTAAATAGTCCTCGTATATTGACTCCTGAAGCAAAACTAGAGCTACAAATAGTTGAAACAAAAATGAAAAATGCACTTTTACAAAGAGTTGATATTAATAAACCAATCAAATTATATATATTAAATACTTATCAGTATCCTACTGCTATCTTAGGTCAAGATTGTCTCCCTCTTGAATGGCTTTATATTAAACGTTCATTTTCTAAATCTATTACTACCTATGAAGAAATGATTGCCTATCTTATTCAATCAGGAAGACAGCATTGTATTACTTTATCTGGCACAGATTGTCACTCTATTGTTTTTCCCTTGTCTAAAGACAAAATAGAATACATGTACCTAATGTCAGAAAGTCTACAAATAGCTTTAGTTAACTTTGTAGGACAATTTGAATATCATTTCCCTCATAAGTAAACTATGGGATTTATTTAAAAGGTAAGAATTTATTATTTATGACATTATAGTTGCAGAACCTATTTTAAATGCTGTAACTGTTTTTACTGATGGATTGAAACATAACAGTGCTTATTGGACAGAAAGTAAATACTGGGTTGAATTTACTACTTATAATTCTGTATAACAGAATGAATTATTTGCTATTCTCAAAGTCTTACAGGATTTTACACAAGATGTAAATATCATAGCTGATTCTGCATATTCTGTAGGTGTAGTATCTCAAACTTATAATGCTCACGTACATTCTAATAAAACTACCTTAGATTCCTTGTTTTCATCTTTACAAAGATTGTTACATAACAGAAATACACAATTATTTATTACGCATATTCGGTCTCATACAATATTACCAGGATATTTAACAAAAGGTAATCAAAAAGTTGATAAACTAGTTGCTTTCACTTCACCAGAAAAAGAACATGAGATGTTACATACTAATGCTAACCATCTTCATGCAACTTATAAGATTCCTTATCGTTATGCTAAACAAACTGTTACTCAATGTCCTATTTGTAAGCCTTTACATTTATGTTCTGGATCAGTTGGAATAATGCTGGAATAATTCTTGAAGTTTTTGCTGTTATGGGATGTCCGGCTGCTATTAAAACTGATAATGGACCGGCTTATACTTCACAAAAATTTAAACAATTTTGTCTAAATTTTTATATTAAACATTATACTGGTATTAAATATAATCCTCAAGGTCAGGCTATGGTTGAACGAGTGCATCATACTCTAAAGTTACAAATTAAAAAATTAAAAAGGAGAAATAAAGAGGATTTTGGAATGTCTGTATTAAGTTCACTACAATCAAATCCAAAAAGCATTTTACATCAAGCATTATTCATGTTGAATTTTCTTAATTTACCACAAGGAGATATTTTATCTAGAGCCGATAGGCATTTTGTGGACACACCACTTCCACCCATGGAAGTGCCAGTTTGGGTAAAGATAGCAAAAGATGCTGAATGGATGACTTGTACTCTTTTAGTTAGAGGGAGAGGATATGGATTTGTATCATTACAGGATGGATGCACTTTGTGGCTCCCAGGAAGATGGATCCAGCCCCGGCACGAAAATCAAACTCGGAGACAGGAGAAGATATGATAGACCTCCAGAAAAAGAAGAAATTCCAATCGTGGCGATGGCTCAACTGTCCTTGAAAAAGAGGCCTACACGTCATCATGCTGCTCCTTTACCCACATGGGGTTAAGTATAATCTTTGACAGCACAAGGTCAAAGTATTGTACAACATTCTGGAAAGCCTTTTACAGCTGAAAACTTGTTTATGGCTATGTGTGCTTTACTAACAGTACAATCTGCTCAGAGTACTGACGTAAGTTACTGGGTATTCATCCCTAATCCTCCATTGTTGGAACCTGTAGTTTGGGGAGATTCTGATGTTCTTATCAATACTACTCCAAAGGTTTTAACTCCGCCTTATAATGATTTGACTTATCAAAATTTTATGAATGGCACCATTTATAATTTTTCATATCATGATCAATCTAGTTTTCCAATTTGTATTGGGAAAGATCCTTGTTTAAATTTGGGATATCAACATTGGCTTTTGCCAGGAGTAACTATTTCCACCTCTCATACTCATTTGCAGAGATTGTCTGCATGGTCCATTAATCAAATTTGGGAAAAAATTACTTCATTTGAAGAGTTATCTTATCCTAGATGTCCTGATTTTACTTACATTGGCATCTCCTATAAACCTATTGTTTGGCAATCTTGTTTGGGAAAATTTGGAAAAATAATTCAAGAGAAATGGGTATATTGGGGACCTTATGGTTTGTTTATTAATACTTGTTCAGAATGGAATATTACTCGATGTGATCTGCTTAATACCACCAGGATGAACACAGTGGAAAATGATACTGTTTCAGGACCTGTCCTTATGACATGGGGAGATGGAGGATGGAGTGATGACCATATCGCCTTATTAGAAAAGCCAACTGCTGTCCAGACTCATTTGTGGAAAGCTGCTACCGCACTTAAACCTGTGAAGCTGTTTAATGGGACTTTTTCTGGCACTGCCAGTTCTGCCTCTACTTATAATTTTACTTTGTTTAAATCTACAAATGTTACTTACTGCTTGTGTGGCTTTGCCCTTCGTGGTTTGGGTTGGCAATATTAGTTTTGAGAATGGAATTCATTGTTTTAATTGTCAACTTTTTAGTTGCATTAACAGTACTGTTTCTGGTTCTCATATTATGCTGTTACAGCAAAGAACTCATGTATGGCTTCCTGTTCAATTAGGAAGACCTTGGGCTCAAGATCCCTTGGATCCTGTTGTTGTTGAATTTTTTAAAAAATTGTTAAAACGATCTAAACGAATGATTGGAGTTATTGTTGCTGTCGTTTTAAGTCTCATTGTTGTTGCAGCCACTGCTTCTGTAGCAGGAATTGCCTTGCAAACCTCTGTGCAAACAAAACATTTTGTGGAAGTTTGGCATAAAGATTCTCATGAATTGTGGACCCAGCAAGCACAAATAGACGCTTGCTTACAAACTGAAATAGATGCTTTAAGACAAACTGTAGCCTGGTTAGGGAAGAAATGTTTAATGTTACAAGAACAAGTTACTCTTAGATGTGATTGTAATTCAACAACATTTTGTATTAGATTATGCTTTCAATGAAACTAAGCATGAATGGTCTGTTATTCAATCATATTTGTTAGGAAATAGGACAGCAAAAGCTCAAATAGAAAAACTACGCATGGATATTTCACAAACATTTAGCAAAACTTTTCAAAAGTCTGATGCTTCTGCTATTGCTCAACTTTTTGTGGATAAGTTAAGTGAACTAGATCCAAAAGGCTTATATCAGAGTTATATGCATACTTTAGGAGGAATGATTATTGTAATTTGTCTTATTTTACTTATATTGCTATTGTTATATAAATGTGTTGTAAATCCTAATCAACGCAGGTTAACCACATTATGGATGGAAAGACATTTAAAAAATTTTTTAAATAAAAAATAAAAAGGAGGAATTTGTGGAGAAACAGTTCCCAGCCTTGAATGCAGGCTGTGGAGAAACAGTTTCAGCCTTGAATGCAGGCTCTATCTGAGACATAGATGAGGTTAGATACTATGTTTGCTGATATACTTGGAAAACCAAGTGTGAGAAAAAGCAGACTTTTTCTACAGCCACATAGTGTTCTGCCGGAATTTATTCTCATGATAAGGAAGCGAGCTTCTTGGCATGGTAATTGGTAAACTATGTTCTGGATTTCTAATATGCTTGCATACATTATGAAGAATGGACAAAGAAAATGTAAGACAAGGAGAATTAGGACAGGAAGGTAGTTAGATTATAGACTGTATCCTTTTCATCCTGGTTTCTGTACAAAGCATCTTATGATTTTATTAAAGAAAGCCTGTCTATTGTTTTTCTGCATATAAGTACCAATCTGAAGCTTTCAATAAACATGCAGTTGCTGAACCTGTTGTGCTCTGCATCCCCTGCATCCCGCGGACTCTTGCCCAGGGAACCCAATGCACTAGACGTTGACAGGGAGGGAGAGTGCTGTGGGATCTTGCTGAAGTTATTCATCATGCAATATGGTGTCTTAGTCTGTTTGGTCTGCTATAACAAAAATATTATAAGCCAGATGGTTTATAATAAACAAACATTTATTTTGATAGCTCTGAGACTAAGAAGTCTGAGATCAAGGCAGCCTCAAACTCTGAGTTTAGTGAACCCCTGCTTTCTGCTGTGTCCTCATGTGATAGAAAAACTAGCTAGCTTTCTGGTCTCTTCTAAGGGTATTGGTCCCAGTTATGAGCGCTCTGCTCTTCTAATCTAATCTGCCAAATGCCCCACCTCTTAATACCACCAGTTAATGAGTCTGTGGGAGACATAAGCAGCCACAGGGGAGGGACCCTACAGAAAGCACCCACTAAGACAAATCCCCGTGAAGCTGGATCACCCCACAACCCTAGACTGGCAGAAGTACTAGGTAGAAGTACTAGTAATCCCTGCCTGAGTGAGGCATATGACTCCAACCAGGAAATCTGGGCTGTGAGATGTACTCAAAATGCCATGTCAGGCCCTCTCAGAGGCGTAAGGCCCAACCTTTACTCCATGTGACCAGAGGTAGAGAAATACAGTCAAAGAAGATTTTCCCAGGCCTTACGATTTAATGCTCATTGCTTTGTTGGGCTTTGAACTTACTTGAGAATTATTACTCCTTTCATCAATCCTTTTTATCTCTCTCTTTCAGAATGGGAATATCTATACTATGCCCCACCCTTGTATTTTAGAAGTGTATACATGCTTTATTTCATAGGTTCACAGCTAGTGAGAATTTTGCCTCAGGATGAATTGTACCTTGAGTCTCATCCATATCTGATTTAAATTATATTTAATGAGACTCTCAATGTTAGAGTTTTAAATTGACCAAGCTAAGGCTTTGGGGGGCTATTTGGATGATATAAATGTATTTTGCATATAAAAAGTACACATGAGTTTTGGGGGGACAGAGGTCTGAATGTTTGTGCCTCACCAAAATATTTGTTTAAATTCTAACCCCCCAAATGATGGTATTATGGGGTGGGGCTTTAGGGAAGTATATTTGTCAGCGTTTTCATGGCTATGATCCAAAGATCTGACCACAAAACTTAGAAGAAAGAAGATTTATTTGCTCACACTTTCGGTTCACGTGAGGCCAGGGACCACAGATCACAAGGCATGGTGGCAGGAAGCTGAGAGATGGAGATCACAAGGCTTCCCTCCTCACATCACAGAGGCCGAGGCTGGAAGCAAGAGAGTGAGCAAGGGAGGAAGGGACCATATATAATCTTCAAGGCTGAAGTCCCACAGACCCACCTCCAGCCACACTCTACTGGACTGGGCCACCACCCAGATAAATCCATTACAACAGAATTATTCACTGCTGAGATTACAATCAACCCCCACTTCCAACATTGCCACCTTGTTTCCATGAGGTCTGGGGAAGCATTACAGTAGGTGATTACATGAGGAGGTCATAAGAGACTACAGAGAGATAGCTAGAACTAGAACACAGCAAGAAGATGCTATATATGAGAAAGAAGGCCCTCATCAAACCCTGAGTCTGCTGGTAAGTTGATCTTGGTCCTCTGATCCCAGAACTGTGAGAAATGTTTGTTGATTACAAGACACCCAGTTTATGATATTTTTGTTACTGCACCCTGAACAGCCTAAAGACAACAGGCATTAGCTTGAGTTAAAAATAACCTCAACACTTGAGACCAATAAAAGCACATTAAAAAAATAAATGATCTAAATCATAAGGATACAATGGGCTTAGGGGCTAAGATGTTCTTGACAACTCTCAGAACTCAAGAATTCGACCAGTTGAATCCAAAACTTAATTATTATTCACCTATTACATGTTAAGCTCTATGCAAGCACTGGAGAAAGAGTAGAGTCCTCCTAGAGAATTTATGGCCCCATGGGAGAAATACACAAAATTTAATTCCATGATGAAAATATGTTTCAGTCAAATTAGGGCCAAAGTAGAGAGGCAGGATGGGGGAAAATGAGCAGGAAAATGGATTTAAGAGAAACACAAAGTTAGAAAAATTTAAAGAGTGACAGTTTGTAAAGTCCTGTCTCCATAAGGCCTTTAAGGAACATGTCTAGAGCTGGAACTTCTAGCAGACTACTGGGAGGATTACTTGAGGTCAGGATATTGTGATATCATAAGACTAAGATTTTGCTGAAAGAGTCATTTTACAACTGCCTCTGATGCAGCCCACTCCAATATCTCACTATCAAATTATCAGTAGAAAATGACAGCTAATCAGCTAATCGCTAATGGGCGTTTATTATGTAGTAGGGAAGATTCAGAGTGCTACCCACTATTAGCTCATTCAATATTTATAATAATTCTATAGTTCAATCATTATTACTCTGATATTATCAATCAGAAAATTGAGGAACAGAGAGCTCGAATAACTTATCTCAGTTCACATAGCTGGTAAGTGTCAGAGCCAATATTCCAGCCCAGGCAGTTTGGTCCTGAGCCTGTGATATGGCAACTCTGCCTGTCAAGGCATCCTCATAAAAACTGGGACCAAAAATAAAGGTATTTCCAGATCCAAAGAGGAATTTCTATGAACTACAATTTTGATGGCACTAAATTTATATTGTTCACTTTTTACCTATTTGTGATATTTCTGAAAGTAGGGAGAAAAATCCTTGATCACAATCCTCAGTAACGAGTTTAAAAAAAAAAAATAGCTAATTGCCAGTTTGTCTTCCCAAAAAGGTGATTCCTGCTAACTTCAGTTAACTTTACTTTGTCCAGTAAGGTTTGCAAGTGGAGGACAAATGGCAAGAGACAGTGGAATTCTGGGAGAAATTCAGAGCTACCATTTATAATATTATTTTTCCCCCTTTTTTTCTAGTCAGTCCTTAGCCTTCTCTCTGGGTAAATATTGAGAAATGGCCTGACATTATTTGTTGTGGTGACAGATAATGAGCATATCTGGGAAGCGTCTTGATATACTAGCCTAGCTTTTCATCAGTGGCCACAGTTCATCACTGGGAATTGGCCAACATGGAAACTGAGTGCTGGGTCCCCAGTGTAACTTACTGAAAATGTACTTATCACAATGATCATCTATGCATGTGTCACAACTCCTGGGCAAGGGATGGCACCACCTTCCTGAAGCTGACTGACTTCATAACTCTAAAGAAACCAGAAGGGAACCTCCTGCAGGTGTCTGCGCTGGCCTTCTCACCCTTCACCCTTTACTCTGCTCCTGGGAGGTGCAGCTGTCCCTTATCCTCAGCTCTCCATAAACTTTATGAAGATATCTGCTTCCTGAAGGCAACAAAAACCATAATTGGCCACAGTGAGCTCGTCCCTGCTCTTTCACGCTCTCCTGAACCTTCAAACCAGCTGCTCTCAAGGAAGAGCCAGCCCAGGTAAAGGGTTGCCATTTGCATATTGTTGGCTGTGGAGAGGAAAGAAGAAATCCCCAGAACTTTAAAGTTTCTTGAGTCTTTGGCTGTCTTTTCTTGGTTGTCTTTGTTTTCCGCTTGTTTGGTTTGGGGTGTTTGTTTGTTTGTTTGTTGTGCTGAGAATTAAATGCAGAGGCATTCTACCTCCAAGCTGTATGGCAAGCCCTTTTTATTTTTTATTTTGAAACAGTATCTTTCTAATTTGCTAAGGCTTACCTCCAACCTGGATATCCCAGCCTTCTAAGTGCTGAGATTACAGGGGAGCGCCACCGCTAGACACACATTTGTCCACCCTGCTACTCCTCCTGCCTAAGAGGTGAGAGTTTTCCTCTCTTCTATGTTCCTTCTGCCAATCTTACTTCACTTAGATGCAGTACTTGACTAATACTTTATTTCAGATGGAAGTTCTAAAATTTATAGGTGTTCTTCATCAAACATGCTTTTAAATGTTTTCCAGTAAGCGATAAAGTTAAAACAGGAAAAGGAGGTTGGAACTAATCATAAATAACAGAGATTTTACCAAAAGCATATATAAAAAGAAATTTAGATTCAAAATTAAAAATATTAGCAGAGATACTATTACTCATTATTGAGAATTTAAATTTTTAAATTTTTAATTAATTAATTTAATTTTAATTTCTTTATGATATTTTTTGTAATTCTTCTTCAGTCCTCCACATACCCTCAATTTCACTACTGAAATAGTAATATGACAGGAAGAGTAAAACTATCATTCTTTACTTGACTTCCTTAGTTGGAAAATTTAAGGAGAGGATTTGTTTTCAAGTTTTCTTAATTTTTCCAAGAGATTTGTGGAATACGATGTTATTCTGTTAACAAATACGTTTTTACTGCTGTGGTCTCATGGCCGTAATTGAGATTCCTCTATTCATATACTCTCTCTCTCTCTCCCTCCCTTTTTTTTTTTTTTTTTTTAATCTCTCTCTCTGGCAAAGGATACTACTGCCTGAGCACTGTGGAGTCTGCCATGGCAAAAGGCCCTGTCTCCTAGCAATGAAACTTGAATAACACTATAGTGACTTGTGTCAAAAGGCATTTTTGGTTGAGGTACAAGGTGGACACTCCCAAATAGCCTAAGGGAATTATTTTGATAAATTGTATAATTTTATTCCTACTCATGTCTGTTAAAAAACTGTTTGATTTGCTTCGTGCTAAATAGAGACTATAGCCTTCGTCTCAGATCTTGGGGGGAATTTCTTCAACTATACATAGCTCCATGGAAACTACTAAAACTTTTGGAAGAAACCAAAGGAAAAATCACTCTACTCCATTCAACTTTTTGGTGAGTTATTGTTAAAATGAGTAATGTCTTTTTGAAATTCCCAAATTGAAGGGCATATACTTGGGAGAAAGGATGAAAATAATGATATTAGGAATTTCCCCCTGAGTCAGAAAATATAAGACATTATAGGCAACTGAAGAATACCTCAATAGAAAACAGAATAAAAGGGCATTGTTTTGATATAATTTATTTCAATCTTAGATGAAAACCTATATAAAATATAGCTCTGAGCCATACAAAATAGTCTACATTTCTTTTCATCAAAAATCATACAAGATCCTAATAAAATCGACCTATCACTTCTTCAAACACCTGTTGCACACATTTACTCTTCTTTTCAACTTCTACCCTATAGCAGTCTTTTATTCTCCAACCTAATTTGCACACATTCCAAGTTTTTTAAGTTTAGGGAATGTAACTTCCACAATTACTACAGTAGTAATACCAGCTATATACTAAGCACTTTATTAAGATATTCAGAATTCATTAGTCTTTTCTTACCTCTTTTTAGTAAACTCCATATCCACAGTGTTATGATGTGAAGTTAAGATGAATACATGCAAAGATCCACATTTTCATTCTGAAGAATCTAGGGACTGAAGAATCTAGGGACAAAATAGTTCTTGATCGTCACTATATTAAACTTAGCAAGTATAAATGAATATGAGCCTCCTCATTTATTAAAGCCTTAAGCATCTGTTTCAATGTCCTCCTGTCACCCCAAAACTCCCAGTAACCCAGGCAAATTTTAGCATCTGTTTCTTTTTAGTTTCTCATTTTCATCTTATTTGTTCCACGTTAGTAAACTGTTTCCATAGCCAGATATGAAAATGTATCCTGCAATTATCTGCTCTTGAAACATGAAAATAAATATTCCAATAATCTGACTCATGATTTAAGATTATTTCAGTGCCATCACATATATTTTGCCAATGAGCCTTTTTTTGTTTTTGTCTGTTTTGTTTTGTTTTATTATCGCATTTTTTCCCAGTTCTCCTTTCTCTCTTCATCTCTTTTTCTATCCACCTTTGATTATACCATTCATCCGTCTCTTCATCCTCTGTCTTGCCAGCATGATCTCCTTTCCTGGTCCATTTTTTCTTCTGTAATATCTTTACAAACTGTCCAAATCTGGGCCAGTGCGAAGGTTCATGTGCATCAGAGTTGCAGAGTATTGATGGAGACAGTCATATAGTATTGCATTAGAGACTGTTGCAACTAGAAAGTCATATTCTTTGACCTCACCTAGGAAACTTCATAATGGCCAGAATTCTTTTTCTCTAGTTTTCATCTTAATTTCCCTCATCAAGCAACAATAGTGTGGTAGGTTTCTATTATTTTTCCAACTCAAAGTAGTAAACTTTCTCCCTTCTTCTAAGAAATTTGACTTTGGATGAGAAATGGCACTTTCTTACAGATGCCACCCCATTGTGCACTAGAGAGCGTCTAGGCTAGACACTTGGGCCAAGCTTAAGCATCCCTAGTTTCCTATTCACCCAGCCATGGTTGACTGGCCCAGAAATGTAAATGTGACTAAAGTCAAATTAAATATCCTTCCAGATAATTTGTAAACTGAAATTTAAAAATAAGGGAAAGGAAGAAAAAGAAAAGGAAAGAGGAGAAGAACTATACTTACAGTAGAAATGTATAAACCTACCAAGATGAACACTACCCTCTGGGGGCCAGGACCCAAATCTGACTGTCTTGTGTTGAGTCATATTTCTTGACTACTATCAGACAAACATTCACAACTCGCCCCACACTTACTACCAACCACAACCTACTCTTAAACAGAAAATGTTCTCAGTTTCCCCTTTAAAGATAAAATATAGGGGCTGTGGTGTAGCTCAGTGATTGAGTGTTCACTTAGCATTCACAAGACCCTAAGTTTAAGCCCCAGTACCACAAAGAAAAAAAGAGAGAGAGAAAATATGTCATAAGATGAGAACTCCTGAAAACTCCAGCCACCACACCTCACAGCTTTGCAAATCCATACTTCTCCCTCTCTCGATAGAGTGAAGCGAGGTCCCCCTTTAAAAGGCTCATCTCCCTTAGTGCCCTGTTTTCAGACCTCCTCAGCATGGCCTGCTCTTATGGTTAGTGTGTGTGTGTGTGTGTGTGTGTGTGTGTGTGTGTGTGTGTGTGTGTGTTTGTGCGTTGTAATTATACATCATAATGAGTTATAGAGTGATAGGTAAATACATGCACAAAATACTTGGTGTATTTCCCTGTGGATCCCACCTTACTCCCTCCTCTTCCCCATACATGTCATTGAGATTGGTATTGATAATTTCATATATGTATGAAACTGTTTACCTCCATTATTTAAACTGTTACCTTCATTATATCTTTATCCCCCTTCCTCCCTCCCCTTAACCCTCTTCATCACTAGTCTCTAGTCCTTTATCTAAGGTCTCTTTGTTACCCAATTTCTCTCTAGCTTCTACATATGAGAGAAAATGTATAACTGTTCATTTTTTGAGACTGGTTAATATGACTTAACATAATATTCTCAAGTTCTATCCATTTTCCTGAAAATGACATAATTTTATTCTTCTTTATGATGGAATAAAATTCCATTGTGTGTATATACCGCAGTTTTGTAATTCATTCATCTGTTGATGGACACCAGAGAACTATTGCTGGAGGCATCAGAATACTTGACTTCAAATTATTCTGCAGAGCTATAGTAATAAAAACAGGATGGTATTAATACAAAAACAGACACATAGACTGGAATAATAAATTCAGAAACAAATCTTCATATTTATAGCCAGTTTATTTTTGACATAAGTGCCAAAAGCATATAATAGAGAAAAGACAGACTTTTTCAAAAATCATATTCCCTCCAAGCCTCCAAGTGCTATCTCACTGGTTTTTTTCTCCATATTATGATGAAATATCCACTCCTCAGGTACACAAAACTAATCATAATTTATGGTTCAAAATGGCATGTGCTCAGCATTTCAAGCCCAGATCACTGTATTTATTTAGTTGATTCCTTACTAATAATTCTGTAATAATTTGGTAGAAAAGCACCAGCCCAAAGCCAGGTCCTTTTTTTGCCATACTGGGGATTGAACTCAGGGGCATTCTACCTCCAAGCTATACTCCCAGCCCTATTTTTTATTCTTTATTTGGAAACAGGGTCTCACTAAGTTGTGGAGTGCCTCACTAGGTAGCTGAGGCTGGCCGAGAACCCGGATCCTCCGGTCTCAGCCTCCCAAAGGCTGGGATTACAAACGTGCACCACCATACCCGGCTCTCCAGGTCTTTTAAATAAGCATCCAACATGCCCATCCCAGGCTCCTTCCTTTCCCCTTTCAAGGTATTATCTTTCTGAATCTCATTGTTATCATTCAGTGGATTTTTTATATACTTTTATTAGTACATTGCAATTATACATCATAGTGAGGTTCAGTGTGATACAAACATACATGTACACAGCTTTTGATGCCATCCGGTGATGTTTTAAAAATAGTTTTACTGCTTTTATGTACAAGTTCTCTTCAGCTTATGATGGGTTATATTTTGATAAACCCTTGGTAAGTTGAAAATATAATTGTAATATATTGCTTTGACTATGTTAAAAAAACACTAATTATTGCCACCTGTAGTCACATATGCCTGTAATCCCATTACTTGAGAGGCTGAGATAGGAGGATTGCAGGTTTGAGGCCAATGAGCATAACTTATCAAGACCCTGTTTCAAAATAAAAAATGAAAAAGGGCTGAGAATGGAGCTCAATGGTAGAGTACCCCTGGGTTCAATCCTCAGTAGCCCACCCTCCCACGCCCCCTCCACACACACAACTAATTCTTTCTATACTATAAATTGGTATTGTGATATCTAATTATTTTGAGAAATATGAAAAGCAACAAAGTATTCGATTTATTGTAAGAATAGTCTAGAGTTTGACCACCCCATCACTTGGCATCTCATTCAAGAAGACCAGTGGTTCAAATATATCTCAGGAGATACAACATTGTCTAAAAGCTTGATTAAAGATCAAATAAAAATTGGCCTTCTCCTCAGTACATAATTTGTATTTAGACTATAAAAAATACGAATTTTGCTGCTGGGTTTTTTTTCTATTTTTGCTGTTTGGTTTTGTTGAAGGAAAGTTTAGAACCACACTTGTATCTTCCTTTCTATCAAATATGTAACATCTTTGTGATATATACTTTTATATCAATTGTTCACCTAGTATACCAAATTTTCTATTTTCCATCCTAATTTTACCTTCATATATATATATATATATATATATATATATATATATATATATATATGACACCTTTATTCTTTTAGGGGGAAGGCGATATTATAAAACAGACAAACAAAACAAAACACATCACTACACAAGACAAAATACAAGCAAATTTATCCACTACCCCTCTAGCCTTATACCTACTCTAGAGTGACTATTATAAAAACAGACATCTCAGAAAGCATTCATCCTACATTTGTTGAATCATTTATTCAGGAACTTTCATAATAGGCATACAGTGTGCCAGGCTCCATGATAATTATTAAGCTTGCAAAGGTATATAAGTCATGTTCTGAACCCAATAATTTAAGGCAGGTACATATACATATAAGTGCAACAGGGTATGATAAGCATAATAGCAATAATAGAATAAAAACCCCAGATATTCATGGAGATATGGAAAACTGTATGTACAAACTAGCTGATCACTCCTGCACAGTGCATTATTAGGTCAATAGTCTACTTCTTGAGTTGAAGTTTAAATTAACTGGCACATACATGATATCTTACTTTTTATGAGACATTTAAAGTAAATCACAGGCATTATAAAATATTTCTCTTACAAGATTCAGCAGCAGAGCAGACAACTTACTTATCCATCAAGAAATTCACTCACACAAAGCATTTCTTGCACTTAGACCACTTTTCTTTCTTTACTTGTTCTCTCAGAGAAGAAACAAATTCTTCTCCTTTCTCCCTGCTTTGATGTTCTGGGCACATTCCTGGGGTCTTTCACTTCACTCCCTAGCACTTCTTAAGATCCAGTATGTTCCTTCTGAACAAATCCATCACCTCTCCTAAGGAGAATCTTCATGATTCAGATGAGTATTTTAAAGTCAGGTCTATCTGACTTTCATCAATGACATTATACTGGGTCAAGCACAATATTACTATAAAAAAAATACAGCACCATGTATTTCAAGAAGAGGTCAACAAATAGAATTTAAGGAAAGTTAAAGTATAGTTCTTGCATTAAGCAGATGAGTAATTTGGAGGTAAGCTTTTATGCTTCCCTTGCTTCCTCTGGTTGGTAAATGGCCTCTCCCTCTTAACTACTATGAATATGGAGGTTTTATGACTATATTCAGCAAATGACAGTTGTTCAAACATCAATTAGACAGTTTATCAAGTATGATGAGGGTTTCTCTTTGGAAAGGAAGAATTTTCAGCTAGTAGGACCTTAAATTTCATCTGCTTCAGTCCCTTCTTATACCTACAAGGAACCACAGAAGCAAAGGTCTACCTAAGAGGAAAAGAGAATCAGTGGTAGAGCTGAGTTCAAATTCTTCTCAATTTACCATTATGGCCCTGAGATTGAGATTGATATGGTTCATCTTCTTCTTCCTAAATTTGAGATGCAAGGTGAAGTATCATTTAGATAACATACTACCAAAAGTTCTGACTTACCTCTTAGCAAACATTCTAGAACCTGAACACCCAAATGAGGGTATTCTGACTTTAGAGGTTCTAAATTTACCTTTATGTTGCCTTTGACTTGCATGACTCTTTGCCCTTAAATTTTTCCACTCTCCAATTATCATATGCATGTTGGATCAGGTATAATAGGAAAGAATAAATGCAAATGGGCTGCACTAGTCTTGCAAAACTAAACTGAGATTTGGTGATTAATATCACAAGACATTGACTAACTCATTCGACAAATGTTTAATCAGCACCTATAACAAACTTTTTTTTGTTTCTTTCCTAATATCCCTGTTTCTTTTTCTATCAACAGTGTGATTTCTTTGGAAGAATTACCTCTTTTCTACCTAATGAACCTGACTGGAATCCCTCTTAGGTCCTACTTTCTCCCTAGCTTCCACATATTAGGGAGAGCATATGATTTTTTACTTTTTGTGACTGACTAATCCCACTAAACATAATGTTTTCCAGTTCCATATATATCCCAGAAAATGATATGATTTTGTTCTTCTTTATGGCTGAGTAAAATTCCATTGTGAACATATCCCATTGTTTTGTAATCCATTCATCTGTTGATTGACATCTTAGCTGGTTCCATAGTTTGGCAATTGTGAATGGTGCAGCTTTAAACATAGATACACATGCATCAGCCTGATACTTTGGTTTCCATTCTTTTGGGTAGATACCCAGAAGGGGTATTGCTGGATCACATGGTAGGTTCGTTTCCATTCATCTGAGGATCCTCCATACTGTTTTCCAAAGTGGTTGCACTACTCTGCAATCCCACCAACAATGTATTAGGTTTCCCATTTCTCCACATCCTCACCAGTATTTGTTGCTGTTTGTGTTTTTGATAATTGCCATTCTGATTGGAGTTAGGTGAAATCTCAGAGTAGTTTTGATTTGCATCTCTCTGATTGCTAATGATGTTGAACATTTCCGCAAACATTTATTGGCCATTTGTATTTCTTCTTTTGTGAAGTGTCTATTTAGATCCTTTTCCCATTTTTTGATTGGGTTATTTGTTTTCTTAGCTGTGAGTTTCTTGAGTTCTCTGTATATCCTAGATGTTAGTCCTCTATCAGAAGAGTAGCTGGCAAAATTTTTCTCCCACTCTGTGGGCTCTCTGTTGAGGTTCTTGATAGTTTCCTTTGCTGCACAAAAGCTCTTCAGTTTAATACAATCTCATGTATTGATCTTCCTTTGAGTTGCTTGTGCTTTTGGGGTCTTGTTGAGAAAGTTTTTACCCATGCCTATGTGTTGAAGTGTTGGCCCTATGTTCTCTTCAAATAGCTGCAGGATCTCTGGCCTGACTTCCAGGTCTCTGATTCACCTGTAATTCACTCTTATGCATGGTAACAAAGTGGGGTTTATTTCCATTTTCCTGCATATGGTTAACCAGTTTTGCCAACGCCATTTGTTGAAGAGGCTATCTTTTTTGAGTGTATGTTTTTGTCTCCTTTGTCAAAAATCAATTGACTATAAGCATGTGGGTTGTTTCTGAGTCTTCTATTCTGCTCCATTGGTCTATGTGTCTGTTTTTGTGCCAATATCATGCTGTTTTTATCACTGTGGCTTTGTAGTAGAGTTTCAAGTCAGGTATTGTGATGCCTCCTGCATGGTTCTTGTTGCTGAGAACTACTTTGGCTATTCTGGGCTCTTTGTTGTTCCACAAATGAATTTAAGGACTGATTTTTTCTATGTCTGTGAAAAGTGACCTTGGTAATTTCGTGGGTATTGCATTGAATCTGTAGATAACTTTTGGGAGCATGGCCATTTTGATGATATTTATTCTGCCTACCCAAGAGCATGGAAGATCTTGCCATCCTCTAAGGTCTTCATCAATTTCTCTTTTCAACTTTTTATAGTTTTCCTTAGAGAGGTCTTTCAGCTCCTTGGTTAAGTTTATCTCTAAGTATTTTATTTTTCGGGGTGCCATTGTGAGTGGAATTGTGTTCTGGAGTTCATTTTTAGTGGATTTATGGTTGGCATGCAGGAAAGCTTCTGATTTTTTAAGATTGATTTTGTATCCAGAAACTTTGCTGAATTTGTTGGTAGTGCTATAAGTTTTTTGGTTGAGTTTTTTGGGTCTTCTAAGTATAGTATCATGTCATCTGCAAAAAGGGATAGTTTTACTTCTTTCCCTATTTTTACCCCTTTGATTTCCTTCTCTTCCCTTATTGCTCTGGCTAGAGTCAAGTACTACATTGGACAGAAGTGGTGATAATGAATATCTTTGTCTTGTTCCTGTTTTTAGTGGGAACTCTTGCAGTGTTTTCCCATTTAATATGATGTTGACTATGGGCCTATTTTATATTGTCTTAATGACGTTGAGATATATTCCATCTATTCCAATTCTCTGCAGTACTTGTAGCATGAATGGGTGTTGGATCTTATCAAATGCTTTTTCAGCATCAATTGAAATGATCATGTGATTTTTGTCTTTGATTCTGTTTATGCGGTGAATTACATGGATTGTTTTTCGTATGTTGAACCAGCCTTGCATCCCTGGGATGAACCTGACTTAGTCATGGTGTATAATTTTCTTGATGTGGTTTTGAATGCACATTGCTAATATTTTCCTTAGCAGTTTTGCATCTAAGTTTATCAACGATATAGACCTATAGTTTTCTTTTCTTGAGCTGTCTTTATTTGGCTTTGGTATTAATGTGATGTTGGCTTCATAGAATGTGTTTGGGAGAGTCCCATTTCTTTCTATTTTGTGGAATATTTTGAAGAGTATTGGGATTAGCTCTTCTATAAATGTTTTATAAAATTAACTTGGAAAGCCATCTGGCCCTGGGCTTTTGTTTGATGGTAAACTCTTTATTGCTGTTTCTATCTCTTTGATTGCTATTGGTCAGTTTAAGTTTTCTACATCTTCTTGACTCAATTTAAGAAGGTTATATGTGTCTAGAAATTTCTCAATTTCTTCTAGATTTTCCATTTTGTTGGAGTATGACTTTTCAAAGTAACTTCTGATGATCCTCTGTATTTCCACGCTGTCAGTGGTAATGTCCCCTTTCATCTCTTATTTTTGGAAATTTTGGTTGATTCTTTATTTCTTCTGGTTAGGTTTGCTAATGGTTCATCTATCTTGTTTATTTTTTCAAGAAGCCAGCTTTTGGTTTTATTGATTTTCTGTATTGATTTTTTTTATTCTCTACTGATTTCTGCTCTGATTTTCATAATTTTCTGTCTTCTACTGGCTTTGGGGTTAGACTGTTCTTGTTTTTCAAGGGCTTTGAGCTGTGTCATTAGGTTATTTTTTGGTGATTTTCTGTTCTTCTTATATGGGCACTTGATGCTATAAATTTTCCTCTTAGTACTGTTTGGGGCATAAATGTTGACTATTGTTATTTCCTCTTCCTGAATTGTTCCTTTTACTAGTAAAAATGACCTGCTTTGTCTCTTCTGATAAGCTTAGGCTTGAAGTCTAATTTATATGATATTGTAGTTGCTTCTCCTGCTTGTTTTCGAGTTGCATTGGCATGGATTAGTTTATTCCAGCCCTTCACCTTTAGTTTGTGGGAATCTTTACTTGTAAGGTTTGTTTCTTGCAGGCAACATAGATGGATTCTGAGTTTTAATCAATTTTACCACCTTGTGCCTTTTTATTGGGGAGTTGAGACCATTTATATTCAGTGTGATTATTGAGAGATGATTTTTAATTCCGAACATTTTGAGTTTTGACTTCTGTTTGAGGTAGTGTTTGTTTTTCTTTGCTTTGTTGTTTGCTTCCTGGAGATTATTGTTTCTCTGGTTCTGACATTTATTTATTAGTTCTTCTTTGTAGTTAATCTCTTTGAGTATTTTCTCTAGTGCTGGTTTGGAAGACATAAATGCTTTCAGTTTCTGTTTGTTATGGAATATTTTTATCTCTCAATTTTGAGAGATAGTTTTGCTGGGTAGGATAATCTTGGCTGCAAATTATTTTCTTGCAGAGTTTGGAATATGTTGCTCCAGCCCCTCCTGACTTTCATGACTTGATTTGGGATGCCTGGAGTGATTCTAAATGGTTTGCCTCTAAATTTCACTTGGCCTTTTACTTTGTTGCCTTTACTATTGTCTCCTTGGCCTCTACATTTGTCAATTTGATTATTATGTGGCATGGTGAAGCTCTTCTTTGGTCTTGTCTAGAGGAGGCTCTATATGCTTCTGTATCTGTGTGTCAATTTCTCTTTCTATGTTTGGAAAATTCTCTGATATTACTTCTTTGAAAAGATTGTTTATTCCATTAGTTTCAATTTCTAATCCCTCTTATATGCCTATTATTCTTAGGTTAACGCTTTTAAAATTGCCCCAAATCTCACTGATGTCCAATTTATCCTGTTGAATTTTTTTTTCTAAATTATGTACTATGGGTTCATTTTTGGAATGATCATCTTCTAAGAGTGATATTCTATTTTCCATGTGGTCTAATCAACTGTTTATAGTTTGTATTGATGCCTTCACTTCAATTATTGCATCTTTCACATCCTTCATTTCTTTCAAGGCTTCTCTATGATTCCTGTTCAGGGTGTCAGATTCTTTGTTTATTTGTTCCTTTATTTCTTTCCAGCTGTCTCAGCATTCTTTCCAGAAATCTTGTATCATTTCTACTATTAAAGATCTGAATTATTCTTCTGGTAATCTCTGCCATTCTGGAT